>CAUJNA010000035.1:347500-354793 GCA_963377175.1 Effrenium voratum | reverse complement strand
AGCACCAGAAGGCTGGAAAGGCACAAAAAGTGCTGGCAAGGGTGCTGGCTCACTAATGGGCCAAGCGGTCAAACAAGGTTGGTGTGTCACATGATACGCCCGCCATGAAGATGTGACCGCACGTGTGTACCCAAGGCAGGCAGGAGTTGTGGCCGTCCGTGGTGAATTGGGGTCTACAAAAAGTTGGCAAATGGCCCATCTCACTTGCAGGGGAAATCAACAATGAACTAGTCGGATTAATCGAAAACCACAAGGAATGAAATTCCTTTGCAGTAGTCGGTCCGCTTGTTGCTCGACACCTCAAAAGTGATTTTGAGAACCCTTGGGAATAGGCGACAACAATGAGCATTGGGGTCGCCCAAATCCTTGATTCTTGTCACAATGGCAACTGGAGGGAGGGGGAACCCAGCAACCACACCATACACTCCCTCCGACTAACATGGAAGCTCCCCCAATTGGCCTCTGTAAATGGAACCAAGTCTTCCAAAGGGGTCCTGGGAGCTTCCATGTTAATCTGGGAAGGGTACTCCACAAGTGCCTTGCTGAGTTGACACACCTGCGATATGGGTAATAAGCCCACTATAGCCAAGGCCCTTCTGCGCCTTCTTGGGCGAAAGAACCTCTTCTTTGGGCTTCTCTCGCGTGGGCGTGGGCGTCCTTGCACAAAACATCGGGCGGACGTGTTGGGGCAAGCTGCATGTCGGTGTGCTGTTTGTCAGCCTTTGAAATCCCTAAAAAACCAGGGCACAAACCCTGACCCATGGGAGTGCCATACTAGCAAAAGGTAACTGGAATATGGCCCGGGTTTTGTCCAATCAATGTATTTTGGCACGACAATTCAGCACAAGCATGCCATGCAAGTGCTTCCCAAAACAATACGCGTCTCGGTTGCTTTCTGCTCCCCTGCTAAAAGTTTAACTTTTAGTGGTTTAATGGAAAACCCATTAGCTGGCAAAAAGTTAAAGTCCTAACATCCAGGCAAAATGAACCAAAGGCGTTGTAGTGCCCAGTGTTTCTCAGGTGCTGCGCATGTGTTTCAAGTGAGCCTCAACAAATGACATCCACATTGTTGCCAAAAAAAATAGCGCCACCACATGCTACGCATGAGACATAGTATCAAGATGTATCAAGATAACTGTTCAAGCAAGAGCTGCTGATCAAATCTGTGAGAACATGTAAAACACAACTGAATCAATGGAAAGTGGCATACCATGACGGGCAGTGACTGCAATGGCTTGGGCCATCCCAGTTGCTCTTCACAACGGCTCAATAACACGTCGAGATTGAAGACTGCAGCAAATCTTGGAACAACGCCATCACACACGCAAACACACGTAAAGACTCTCAGCTAACAGGCACACCACAGCTGCGCTATATCTGCAGGCTAAGCTGCAATTGTGGTCGGCGCTTGCTCTTGGGACTTTGAAAGCATGGCGTCACCACGGGAGAGCCCACCTGAGCATGAACAGGAAACTGCCTCTTCTTGACGTCTGCAAACGTCAAGTGCTTTAGCCAAAACATGCCAAAACATTGGATAACTGCCACTGGTCACTGATGAGAATGTCGGTTGTCAATTGCATCTGCAAAGATCGTCAAAGTGACGAACCAGGACAAACACCACGCTGGCAAATCTAAAGGACCCTACCACCCCCCTCCATAGACATTTGAATGGTAAAGGGCCCAGGCAAAGTAAGGCCGCATCATCGTTTGATGTATCTTAGGTGCAATACACACTCTGCCAAAACCAACGGCTGGAACTGTTGCTTGGCAAGATGAACGCATGCACTGTGCAGTTCGTGCAGTTGCCGTCGAACACACAAGACCCCCCACACAGACAGACATGAAATCACGCAAACACAAACTTGCCAACTGCTAAAATTATTGCATTCACACTCTGCCTAGCAAACTGCAAGCATGCCTGCCAACTGCACGCCCCTTCACAAGCAGCACATCCGCAACAACAAAAAACTCTGCTCACTTACTGGAGTGTTGGACCAAAAGAAAATCCACCACTTGCCCACGAACCTGCACACACCCAACATTAAACAAGTGCACCAAACCGCAAGCGGACAGCACATCAAAACACCGGCCTCGGTCAAAGGTTCAACGGTGGCAAGACCTCAGCGCAAAACAGTTAGGTGAGCTGGACCAGTTGGAGTTGACACCCAAGCAGCCAACGGCAATGAGCACCGTCATGTTTTCACACGTTGGGTGGAAGCAAATGCCTGCCAGCTTGTTCAGTGGTAGGTGCTTTGCAAAACGCTTTGACCATTGGCGTGCTGATTTATTTTTCAAAACTGCGTGCAGCCTTGCAAATATAAAGCGATCTCAGCAAGCCTGGTTTCTGGTGGGTTGTGTCAGAGTGTGATTGGCAAATGGCACGTATCAAACAGACAACTTGCTTGAGAAAGGGTGGACCGAAGGCTGGCACAACTTGCCAGAAGAGACAATGCTGCCTTTCTCACTGGCCTGCTTTAGACAAGTCCTCTTCGTGGGTGTCGTCCGTGGCCCCTGAAGCTTGCAAACAAGACATGTCAAAATGGCAAGTCTCAACAGGCAGCAAAGTCACCATCCAGGCAATGCATGGTGGCAGGTGGAAAAACCAGTTCAAAACGGAGGCAGGTGTAACCGCAAGGAAAGCCTTTAGGCCAGCCTGCGGGAACTTCCGAGACGCCAAAGGGCTTGGGGGCAAAAACGGAATCAAACGAAAGATAAGAAATCAGCCGCACGCAGCCAAACTGTAGCAGTACTAAATTATCTACCAAACCAACGTCTAGCCATTTCAAAGCAGCATCGAGCTAGCACAATGCAATGCCGAATCAAGACTACAACAAACTTAAGGGATACCCTAGCCAAACAATTGGAATTGCCTTGGATTGCTGTGGTGGGTAGAAATTTGCTGAATTGTAAATAATAATTCATATTAGGAATACGGAATCACAAAGTAGACCTTGACTTGATCGTGGGTGAGCTCTGTTTCCTCCCAGGTGAGCTCGCTCTGACTGGTGCAACAATGCACTCGGCTCTTTCCGGCCACACGTAACAAATCAGTGGCTCTGTCTACTTCCAACTGGCATGCAGTGAGCTTACGCGACGTTTGGTCTGCAGTTGCTTGCGCAAGCGACTGGAATTGTGTATTATCTTAGGTCAATCCCCGTCCCTAAGGGGGGGGGGGAGTGGGGGACCTCAAAAAATGCAATTTATTTATTTTCTGGGGGGGTAGCCCTTGAAATATTTCAATTGTGGACCCCAACCCCGAAGAAAAATGCAACCCTTTTCTGGGACGAGCGTTCGGTTTGGTGGCCGCTCAAAGCCCGCAAGCCGCAGATTCTTGGAAGCGTTGTGATTATTCTTGTGGTTTTCGAGCCATTTTGTTTTAGAGGCACCAGTTTTTGGAGGGGCCCCAGGGCCAGTAATGTCCTCCCAGGCGCAAGCGGGAGAACCGTTTGGGTCGGGGTCCCCCCCCCTTCGAACATGTTTATGTTGGGCCCCTCCGTGTTTCACAACCCCCCCCCCTCAAAAGTGCAACACAAAATGACATTTCACTGGGGTACTCCCCCCCTCAAATTACAATTGTTAGGGGGGGAGATTCTTAGGTCTCTTGCGATCGTAGGTGTGCAGAATCAGAGTCACGCGTATAATTATTGGAGCATCCATGGCGTCTGCGCTGTTCCGCAAGAACCCTGCCGTGTGTGCCCCATTGCTGGCCGTCTTTTCTTGAAGCCGGACCTGCTGCCAAGAAACGTGCTCTCTTCTGCCTGCAGGGCAGACATGCCGAATTTGGGTTGTGAATGGCTCATGTGCGCAGGCAATGTCAAGCATTGACGCTGTGAGTACAACCAGCATGGTCGTGGAAAATAATCCTTCCGTTCTGTGATACTGATTGACTCCCACAAGCACGTGATCACTTCAGCTGAGGATTCCCTTGGTATTGCAGAAGCTTGCGCCGAACCCTAGTTTCCCACAACCATGACAACACACGCTTTCCAAAGTGTGGATACATCAAACAAATATAGCCTATAGACGCTTGACGAGAGTACCCACAAATTGCCAAGCACCAAGCAAACAGTTGCAAACACAGGTTCGCACGCTCTTGAACCACGCGTGCTACTGTGGATGAACAAAAACCACTTCGCACTAGTTGAGTTTTGTAGTTTATCAGCCAGTAGTCAAATCGGGTTTCATCAATGCCAACTGGTGCTAATCGGAATGGCTCCACAATATGGTTCCCTTTAAGTCACCTCAACAAGGCAACTCTGAGAAAAACAACATGGTGTCCGGGATGACTTCACAAACGGCATGCACCGGATCTAAGCCGCGCCTAGGACTCTGGTAGGTCAGCAGAACCCGGGTCCCGGGTGAATCCTGGCACCATGCCATGCCCATGGCATCGGCAATTTCCAAAAGGGTCCCAAATCCACTTGGTCTTGCCAAAGGGAAGCCGGAACTTCTAGCAACTTCAGAGGGAATCGCCAAGAATCAGGGAAATATAGGGACCCTTGTCAAAGTCGTGCGAGTCTCAGTGTCTTCTTGGAATGTCCCCACTATTCGCCGGGGCCCCAGCGAAGCTCTCTGCGGGTGCTCCGGACTTTGCGAGCTCCACGAGAGGCAGCAAAGCCTTGCAACATCGAAAGCAGCGCCTCCGGTGCCTTTCTTCGAGTCGCAAAAAGGCTCCAACGAAAAGGCCTCCACTGTGCCATGAGGGCATGCCTGGCATGCCTTGATCTTGCATGCTGCATTCTGCTTTGGACCCTGTGGCCAAGGTTCGCCTACCATTGGACCAGACGCACCTCTCCGACCCCCTGCGCGGTGCTCAAAGTGAGCCCCTTCGAATTCGGCGCTTCTCGTGGCCTCCCTGACTCCTCCGGCCCCACGCGCCTCGACAGCAACCTAGCACGGCCAGGAACCGAGGTGGACATGTGGCAAAGATACGTCTGGTTAGTCGAGCATCGGATAAGTTAATGGTTGCATGTTCCTCAAAGACATTCAAGTTTGCCTTGGACAAACAAGCATGTGGTGCATGAACTGATTGATGATAGATATAAACTTATATGTGCATTCCACTCAACCTCTCAATGCCCATATTATCAAAGACCGCCTCGACAAGAATTCTCCCAGCAAGTCGAAACAGCCGTGTCAGCCCCAAGAACTCTCTGCCTTGAGTGTCATGCTAACTGAATACCAAGCGCTTACCAGCCCCAACTGCATGATCTTTCACTCAAAGAGATGTAGGTGCATCGGAGAATACACCCATGACATCAGAAATGGGGCATTTCCCCTACGACTAGTGAGCTTCCTAAAGTCTGGCAGACTTCCACAAATAATTTGCTAATGCTCGGGAGTTGCAACTTTACACCCAAGATCTTGGCCCCGCCTCTGCCTCGCAGGACTCCACCATGGCACATGCTATGATCACAAGATGAGGTGATCACGTGTCGCTGGCTAACTTTGGACATCTTTCAATCTCACACATGGGTAGCTTTGTTAGCCTCATTTAGATGCACTTCAGATCCTTCATCTCGAGCAGCACAAGTGAGCTTCTGTGCCTCGTGGCGTACATGTCGCAATATGAAGTCTGGGGCTGCGTTGCTGTGACTAACAGCTGCCACCTTGAAACTTCGCAAGCTGCGAGTAATGCACACACATGGCCCCTGCCTGAACAATCGCAGCAAAACCTAGCAACGCACACCTGAATCATCTTGGCGCTTTCTCCTCAGCCTTGCCACGGCTTTTGCCAACAGCTGACCGAGCCCCACGCGACGCGCAAGTACCTCTGCAACAAAGCTTTAACATCGGAACAAAACCTCAACAGGGCCCTAAGAGCTCCACGTGCTTCGCTCAAGGCTCGAAAACTCTTCGCCCGGCCCTCTTTGTAAAGGCCAACTCTTGGACTGGAAGGATGACGCTTGCCGCACAGGGTTGGATTGAATTATTAGGCGACGGTGCACCAATGTGATATCTACGACTGAGCAATATTGAGGTCAAGGCTGCCAACAACTTTCAATTTAGATAGCGTCATGGGATTTTATTCGCCCAGTTTGCCTAGCTTTTATGCCATTTCTGTTGCATGCAAGCATGCTTGGCCATCCTTCCGGAGCCATGGATAATGACTGAATTATGCGTCAGCAATTTCATCGCAAACATCTGCAGGCTGTGCGGCTCGAACCCGCACTTCTCGAGCTGCAACGAAGCAGCGCTATGGCAGGCAAAGCCCGACGGGCTTGGGTCGCGCAACTAGCAAAACCAAAGTGCAAGCTCCACTTGGACACATTGTTCATTTTTGGATTTGTGTTCTAAGGGCAGGCTTTCCTTTGCAATGAATTGCAAGGACCAGGACATTCTAAATAGATTTGACCGCCTCAGCTTGTGCCTAACTTTAAGCCTGCATGCTAGCTGCTTGGCACCGCACCGGCCTTGCATGCGACCCTTCGATGGCCAAGCCCTGCGCTTGGGCCGGGCCGCTGGGATGAGTAGCAGTTGATTAAAACAGGTACCGGACCTGTTGTACAGCGCAGGCTCACACCGTGCCACCAGTCCCGGTGCAAGGGAATTCGCGTCGCCTACTGTAAAGCAATTGCGAGTGATCAATGCTTGAGAAGCTTCAAATCAGCAACTTGATTCAAGCCCTTCATCCCACTGCAAGTCAAATGATACGGTCCGGCTGGAATTTCCCAGGCCCAGCCGCGCTCAGCGACATAGCACCGCTGGAGCCAAGGTTTGTTTGGGCAAGCGCTCGCTGTCCTCCGCCTCACGCAGAACCACGCGCACAGCCACCTGAGCCCTCCTTAGCCTTGCCCCATTTGCGCAAGAGCAACCCGACCACCATCCGCACCATCCCCACCACCCCCACCATCCGCACCACCCGCACCACCGCAACACAGTCGACCACGACTACGACCCGAACCCATTAGGCTTCGACAACAACAACGACGACAACCAACAGCCAACAGCCAGCAACCACCGACCACCACCAACCACCAACCACCAACCACCACTGCAACCACAACCACCACTACCAGCGCCAACAGCAAGAACAGCAACAACAACACAACGAAAACCAAACCACATCCAAACAACCACCAAACAAGAATCAACAAAGAACCAAATAAGAGCCAAACAAGAGCCGCAAAAACAACCAAACAACCATCAACCAACCAAACAGCAGCAGCAGCAACAGCAGCAGCAGCAGCAACAGCAACAGCAACAGCAATGACAACAAACACCACAACGACAACGACAACGCCAACGCCAACGCCAAAGCCAACGACGACGACAAACGACGACGACGAGCAC
>CAUJNA010000035.1:242500-337500 GCA_963377175.1 Effrenium voratum | reverse complement strand
TCACCAAACAAAACTCACCGAACATGGCACCACAAGGCCATTCTGAAAGTACACAAGGTGGGAAACATTGGGAAATGCAGGTCCGCACTTCTTTGCCAGGGTATTGGTGTGGAGGCCACACGAGAGCTGAGCTGAAGCACTCTACCGGAAAGCAAGTGCTTACGCGTGTTGGCACTTGGGGCTGCCTCATGCACGCTTGATGTTTGACTCGACTCGGTACATGCCCCCTGAGCAAAAAAACACTGCCATGTTGGTTCATCCCATTACTTGAAACCACCGAGTTCTCCCCAAATCAACATCCGGATCCAAATCTACCCTTGGAAAAACTGCTCCGCTGTTGGGGAGCCGCGAAAAAGAGTCAGATGTTGGATCCAAACGATAAGCCAAAGAACCCTTTAGACATCACACCAAGAGATAAAAGGAAACTGGTATTAAAACGGTGCAACAAGAACCAAACAGGAAAACATGAGGGGTTTGAAAAGGTTTTTCTTCTCATCCAACCATCAATTCCTGCCCTTCTGAGCGAATAGACAGGACAAGTCCAGACTTTGTGCCCCTACCCCGCTCTTCCCAACATGGGTAAAGTCCATGAATTGGGGTTGTGCGCAGGGTCTCAGGGTTTTAATTAAGCTTTAAGATGTTTGCAGATTCAGCATGCCAAGCGAGCTTTTCAGGGATCCTTACATTATAATTTTAGACCTCCTTTATTAATAGTCCCCTCTATTGTAGGAAGTTTCTTTCTAATTCAGCATCCTGTGACTGTTTTAGGGGTGTTTTGGGGTCCTCTTTAGTGTCCAACTGGTTTCGGAGGTTGCTGCAACTTGAGGAGCGGGTGAACGAAAGCTAGCAGTTGTTGCATGAGATGGGTCGGTGACAGAGTGGATTCATAGGTAGCTTGTGTACAACGAGAGGCCCGGCAAGATTCGTAGGATGCGACACGCAAACGCACATGGTGGCGTGGCAAACCTTCAAAACTGAAAACAACGAGAGGCGTCAGAAGCTGTCTTAAAGCACCTCTGGGTTCTGCATGCAGCGAGTGCAAAGATTCTTGCGAGGTGGTTCACCAAGAAGACTGAGGTCTCAAATGAACAAGCTGAATCGGTGGAACATGTAAAAGTTCGTAGCACCAAGGGCAAACCGAGACTGCTGAACACTGAAGACCCGGGGGGGGGCGGGAGGGGGGGGGAGGGTCTAAATAATTGATGTTTTTCAATCTTTTCGGCTCAAATAATTGAAAAAATCAATCTTTCGGCATTTGAGCCCCTTACCTTGCTTACGCAAGGAGAAACTTCAGCTAGCTAAAGCTAGCTTTCGTGAAAACGGTCCTTGGCAATGCTAAAGTAGAATTGGCCATACTAAGGTAAGCGCTGGCAATCTGAGAGGGGACCTTGGCAATACTAAAGTAGAATTGGCCATACTAAGGTAAGTGCTGGCAATCTGAGAGGGGACCTTTGCAATACTAAAGTAGAATTGGCCATACTAAGGTAAGTGCTGGCAATCTGAGAGGGGACCTTTGCAATACTAAAGTAGAATTGGCAATGCTAAAGTAAGTACTGGGAATCTGAGAGGGACCTTGGCAATACTAAAGTAGAATTTGCAATACTAAAGTAAGTACTGGGAATCGGAGAGGGGGACCTTGGCAATACTAAAGTAGAATTGGCAATACTAAAGTATGCACAGTCCCTCCCAGGCCCCCAGGATTCCACTGAACAGGGTCCAGCAGACTGGTTCCACTGTTCAGTGGGGGGGGGCGTGTAAACAGGGTCCAGCATTACACCTGAACATTCCCTTCTTTTTGGTGGAAAAAGCCATGTTTCAGATGGTTGCAAAATGTATCTTTTAAGGAGTCCAGTTCAAAACAACGGGCGCTCTGAGTTCCGTCCGATCCGAGCCCGTCCTCGGCTGGAGCAAGAGGAAGGCCTCCGCATCCGCACCGGGGCGGAGGCTTGCCGCGTCGGCCGGCGGCGCACGGGGCTAGCCTGGCAGGTGCAACTGATTGACTGACAAAACAGGGGAAGCCTCGGTTTTCCTTCTGAAACCCCAACAATGGAGTTCGGTTTTTCTTTTGAGTTTTGGTTGCCCTGAAAATCGCGGCAAACAAGGGTGCCTTCAAAAAGTGGCACGCCCAGTTGATGATCCTGGAGGGCTTACTCTCTGCAAACTAACAGGGAACCCATAAAGGTCCTATAAAGGTCCTCTTTTGAGGGCGTCAGCGCGTCAGCTTCAACTACAGAGTCCGAGCTTATCCGCCGACATTGCTCGGCGTGTCGGACACCTAAGAGAGGATAGAGGATAACCCCCCCCCCTCCCGACGTCTGATACGTGGGGGGGGGGGGCCCCTCCCCCCCCCCCCAAGGACCGCGCGGCAATTTGATGACGTTCCACTAAACGTAGTCTTCGGGGACCCGGTGTCGCAAAACAGGGGTCCCAGGCTCGATTCCCCCTGCCGGCTTTTTTGCTGGCTTGGGCTTCCTGCATCCTTTTGCCTCTGTGTTTCTTGGACATCATCTTTGCGAAAACGCTGGAAAAACTGTGTTTTTTGCGGGAAATACTGGGGAGCAAAGGGGAAGTGCAAGGATACATACATACATACATTACATACATTACATTACATTACATTACATTACATTACATTACATTACATTACATACATTACATTACATTACATTACATTACATTACATTACATTACATTACATTACATTACATTACATTACATTACATTACATTACATTACATTACATTACATTACATTACATTACATACATACATACATACATTACATACATACATACATACATACATTACATACATACATTACATACATACATACATACATTACATTACATTACATTACATTACATTACATTACATTACATTACATTACATTACATTACATACATACATTACATACATTACATTACATACATACATACATACATACATACATACATTACATTACATACATACATTACATACATACATACATACATACATTACATACATACATACATACATACATACATACATACATACATACATACATACATACATACATACATACATACATACATACATACATTACATACATACATTACATTACATTACATACATACATACATACATACATACATACATACATACATACATACATTACATTACATTACATTACATTACATTACATTACATTACATTACATTACATTACATTACATTACATTACATTACACTACATTACATTACATACATACATACATACATACATACATACATACATACATACATACATTACATACATACATACATACATACATACATACATACATACATACATACATTACATTACATACATACATACATACATACATACATACATACATACATACATTACATACATACATACATACATACATACATACATACATACATACATACATACATACATACATACATACATACATACATACATACATACATACATACATACATACATACATACATACATACATACATACATACATACATACATACATACATACATACATACATACATACATACATACATACATACATACATACATACATACATACATACATACATACATACATACATACATACATACATACATACATACATACATACATACATACATACATACGAGAGAGGGAGATTGGGGAGAGAGTGGCTTGGGGGGATGGGGGGGATGGGGAGCGGAGGGAGGCAGAGAGGACGACAGAACACACCAGGGAGACAAGGGAGAGAGGAAGAAGGAGAAAAGGGAGAGGACAATGTCGGCGGACTGAGCCGGAGGCTCTAAAGTATTATATTTCGCGAACTTTTAATTTATGTATGCCCAAAGAGGTCCAGCGAATGCGAGGATCCTTGGCATGTCAAGAACCGTTGCCCTGGAACCTTATGAAGGGAGGTGCCTTGTTTGGACCATTGGATCTTCGAGAGTTGCATCCTAGTGGGGAGATCAGACATCTGAGACCGAAGCCCCCGCAATGCTGCTGGCTCTGTTTTTTATGCGTGCAATGCCAAACCCCAGCCCAAAGGAATGCGGCGAAGTTGGCAGAAAGCGAAAACATAAGTGCTTGAGAAACAAGCTGCACAACCTGCACATACGTTGCAGGGTTTGAAGCAGCACGTAGTAGACCTTGTCTTGAGACCCGAATGCTTTGAACGGGGTTGCTGGCATGAACAGCAAAAAAGGAAATGATGCAGCCTGCACCTAGCAAACCACAACTTTCAAAACGTGGAAACTTGCCGGTCCAAGCTTGCACATCTATTGCGCTCTGCCGGCCCATGGCCGCTGAATTCCGAAGACGCGGACCACCTGCCTGCCGGGACCCAGATCCTGGAAAGGCTTGCAGTTCAGCTGTTCGAAGCATTCAGAGGGATACATCCTTCACACGGTTCTTTCCTCTCCCATGTAAGCTGCCATTGCGCCATGGCTTGCCTGGCAGAATCAGTTGCAAATGCCCTGCGAAACATTTGGCTAGTCCGATTTCTGCCATTCTGGTGAGGCGATAATTCAGGCACCATGGCACAAGCGACCATTGAGTTGTGGGCTTCGCTTTCCTTCTCATGGCCCCTGCTGCTATGGCTCTGGATCAAAAGCAGTGTTCCCTTTGCCTTACCAACCTGAAGGGGGCACCCCCCCAAAAAAAAAACATATCGCACATACGCACATTCGTCCTGCAAGGTGCAGCGAGGTCACGCTGGGCTCCCGAGATGAGGCGTTGAACTTGCGCTGTCCTCCCAACAGTAAGCAGGTGGAAACTGCCGAAAGGAGCAAGAATCTGCAGATTCTATTGAAACAACCCCTCCCAGAGCTCGCCCCAAGTTTAATTAGGCAAACGGGTTCCAACACCCGGCGGACCCTTCTGCCGTTTTGGCCATACCAGGCCATCAGCTTAGAAGAAGGCACGCATGTACGAGAAGACGCAACAATGGATTTTTCCCCCGTTGCCAAGTCATCACCGGCAATAACAATCTTCGCGCAGTACCTGACCTTAGCTCGCGCTCTTCTACTTGGGCTTGCTGTGAAATCAATGTGGATACCCGCACGGTCGAGTTCTTCACCGAGGAACATGCATGCGAAAATCCCTGCTCCCTTCAAAAGCACAAACCCGTGACATGGCGTGCCTCCACACAAACTACACATGCATATACATATACACATATATATATATATATATGCCGAGCCCCCTCAATGATAACGTTTGCATATCATTCCTCTTTGTGTTTTGTCCCTTCTGCAAATCCAACACACATGTTTCTTGAGAGGCATCCCACCTTCAGGTCATTGCATATCATTCCTGGCTGCTTTGCGTCCAATCTGCAAAATTGAATCAACTCCATCCTGGTCGAACATAAACTTTGAATAAGCTTCCATCGCTGCTAAATTCCACTCAAGTTCTGACTAATGTTACTCGAAATCCTTTTGGAAACGGAATTCATTGTTTAGCCTCCAAATGAAAATTGGAATTATGATTGGACCATTGTCATATTAAATTCTACAACGTAGCTTTCATTAACAAAACACGTTTGGAAAGGACATCATCTTTAAATTCTGATCGCGAATAGACATTCTAATTGATTTGTTCAATTAAATGTTGTTCAGCATCTTTGAACCAACATCCCTATTTGGTTTCAGGGGCCTCGGTGGATTTCTTCAAAGAGCTTTAATGAGCTTTATGAAGGAGCTGCCTAAGAGGCTAAAAGGATTTGCACAAGGACAAGCCTTTAAAAGAAGTTCTGTCCTTATTCAACTCAATTTAGGTTCTAGCATCTGTTTAACCAATGTCCGGTAAGGAAGTCCTCCTTGCAGTCTAATCTAGACTGAGGTTGCTGAATGCGCTGGTAAAAGCAAACAGAAAAATATAGTTTCCCGCGCATTCTTGAACGCTTGTTGTCTTCTATTCGACTTTTGCGTTTTTGCATTGGTCAACAACAAGCAAACAATAGACTCGAGGGATATTTGGTTTCTCAACACCTGTCCGTTTCACAACAACTCGTGTTTGGTTTTTTTCGCGGGGTATTGTCAAAGCCCAAACAAACTTGGGGAACCCTTCAAACTAACAAAATCGGGAATACTTTACAAACAAGGTTGGGGCTGAAACCAACATTTTCCCCCAGAGATTGATTTTCTTGTTTCTCCAAGTTGTGTGTTTCTTGGTTTTCCATGTGTTTCTGGTATACTTTCAGATTGGGCCGGCAAGCAGTAATCAACCGACGCCTGGGACTTACCGGCTGACAATCTGCAATTTCAGGGAAAACGGATTTCTAGGGCAGGTTAAACGCGGAAAAAACACCCCCAGCTCCGCGACAAGAAACCATCCAGCCCCCCAGGGAACACAATTCGGTCCGGGCTTTTGCGCACACACTTTCATGATTCTGCATCTTAAAATCAAGCTACAACTGAAGGCAGTCCGGCACTAAACACGTGCACTGTTCAGGGACTTTTGAATGGACTTCGCAAAGCAACAGGTAGCCTGGGGGTGACTAGAAATCTAAATTCATACACAATATATACGCATGCTACTCCAAACGATTCCCTCTACCGCCCGTTTCCGAGGGAAAGAACTGCTACATCACTATTATGTTAACGCAGCGGCCCCCCATTTGGCAAGTTGTAACGATGTCTGCCGAGAAAAAAACACCCTACCTTTTTAGCCATGCGCTCTTCAAAGGGTAGGGGCGCCCTGGTTTCTGCGCATCCGGCATCTCCTGGAGAAGCTGCGCGAGCCTGGCACAGGGGTTGGGTATCCAGAAAATGTGAAGGTCTGCATTGCGCCCTCCAAAAAGCTTGTTCTTCTGAGCCACACCCCACACCCCACCCCTGCGCATCTTAACTGTAGCTGGCCCTGCAGGAATGGAGGTGACTTACTACTGTACTACGTACACAAGGGATGTCTAAAATATACCCCTCTAAATATTTAAAGACACATACATACTGCAAAGCTAGTATTGGCGGTGTGTAAGCTGCATCCCCGTGCAATACGATTGACCTTAAACTGGCACCTTGCCATGGGGCATCTCAGCAAAATCAAATATGATCAATCCCCTTGCAGCTCCTGCCACGCACATCAGAAATCCAGTGATACGTGCTAGAGTGATGCGCATGTCGGCCTGTCGCAAAAATTGACGCGCGACCCTACAAAGCCGGCCACAAAAGCAGCCCTCTGTGCTCTAAAGTGCTGCCCCTGTCACGAAAAGTGAGCTTCCGACGGAACAGCAAAGCTAATGCTCGCAGCGTTGCGCTGGAAGCTGCCACGATATCCAACTTTGACATGTTTACCGCGTGTCCAAAATCAACACAGGACGGTAGCGCCAGAATGATGTTCAAACCGATGTTCAACGCTTAAGCTCACCAAAGCAAAGCGATTGACATGGCCAACGAACATGACACGTGCCAACTCCCAAAACAATGCGCCCGCACAATCAAAACAACGCTTGCGAGTCATAAAACTCACACATGTCAACTCTTTCCACCTGCGGACGCTTGCGAACGCGTAGACACACCGACACATCTGGCAAACACACGCTGACCCCCAAACCCCTTCTATAACAGGAACCCAGCACTCCCCCAATAGGCTCCAACCAATCCAATCCCGAAAAAAGGGCCGGTGGTCCATGGGCTCATGGTTCGTCGCCGGCGGCCTTGATCTCTTTTATCCTCTCAGTGGAGTTCAAGCTCTCCACCAGGCTCCCTCGGCTCTCCGCTTCTCACTGGGAGCCTTCCATTGGGGACCTGGACAAACCAACACAAACATGCCCTGTTGGTTTCCCTTTTGGCAAATTAACAACATGTATTTTCATTTGGCACCCAGTTCGGGTTCTGGCTCAGATTTCGTCTACCTGAAATTTAAAACTTTGGAGGAGAGCCAAGTGCACCTGCAGGGCTCCTGGAAGATCGATTGAGTGTAGGACACTCCCGCAGAACATCGCAGAACGCAGCCAAAAGTGGACCAAGGCTGGGAAACTTCAAGGTCCACATTTTTTGGGTGAGCAAGTTGTGAACCGGCAGCACGGATCAGCCACTCGCGCGCCTTGTAGTTGCTTCATTGCGTGCTTCACCAGCGACAGGGGCGATTCCTGCACACTTCACGCCTAGGGAAGCCTGTCGGGAACCCTGTCGATCAGCCAAACAATTACCCATCCTCCTCCCAAAACATAGCACCTGGGGCCTCTTGAAGGGACCATTGCAACATGGGCAGGAGAAATGCCCCACTAACAAGAGGATAACATTGCCGGAACCTTGGTTAAACAGCTAGCTTCAAATGAATCATTGCCGGGGACTGCACAAGCGGACTTGGGCAACTTCCTGTTGAATAGCTCCATGTCCCTGCCTTCCCCAGTTGACACTACTGCTTCGTTGTTTCTCTGAGTTTAAGACCTGGCATCTCAGCCCTCTGCTCGGGAAATGGGTTGATAGACTAGAGATGGCCAATGTTCAGAATCTTCAATTTTGAAAAGGCTTGATTCGTCCAACTGAAGCCCATCTGTTTATCGAAGGTGGCCTGGGCCGGGTCTGAAAGGCAACAACAACCCTGCCTTGCTGCCATTCGCCCGAGAATGGCTCACCTTTCCTGCGGCGGGTGCATGGCAGGGCTCCAGTGACCATCTTATCATACTTCTGCTATTGCACGTCACTGATCTATGTGTCGCCAGTGTCCAGAAGGGAAAAGCAAGTGCCCGGCTCTGGTCTTGGAAATCGACGCTGTGCTCCGGCCAAATGGTTGATGGACCAAGGGCCACAGAACTGGCACTCCTGGGCAGGCCCCGATCCAAGCTGCTGGCAGTTGGGATCCCATCTCCTGGCTGCTTGGCCAAGCGCACTGGCTGCCACTTGCAAACTGGCCATGTTCTACGGGTACCTTCCCCATTCTTTCCAGGGATCCTTCTTTTCAGGAAACTATCAAAACCCAGGGGGAACAACTGGATAAAGAACGATGGTTGAAGAGAATGAGGAATCAACCCCTAGACATGTGGCTACTTTTTCTCCAAAATGGCCGGTTCGCTTTCAATGCACTTCGGGAACAAAAACAAACACGCATTTTGACACCACCATCTGCGCTAGCTACTACAATAGTTCACCAACCTCCAAGTTAGGGATCTTCATGGGATAGTTTGCAATGGAATCGCAAACCCCTGCTCAGTTTGTCTCAAATGTCTTTTGCCCCTATTCCAGCCCTTGCCATGCAGGAAAAACAATTGAAACCCAGCTTCTGCCAATACAAACTCCCTTCGCAGTCTAAAGGGCCTCCCCTCCCAAGGTACAAGCTAAACGACAAATAGCTGGAAGCCTGGAAAATCAAGGTTTGACAAGCTGAAGGGCAACCCGCTTCAAGGCCAGTCCGGCCAGTCCTGGCTCTAGTACTTTCCTATTGCCGCCCTATCAGCCAGAGAGTGAGGACTGAATAGGATCAAAGTAATACTGCTAATCAAAGAAACATATTATGCACATTGTCCTTTGCCATGGCAGCTCCCGCCTCCAGGGTCATTTGCATGCGTCGCAGCTCGTCGCTGGCGGTCTGCAGCTGCTGTCGCAAGCCTGACCTAAGCGGTTGACCCCGAAACGGGGGCCCAAACATCAGCTTTCGGCGATAAATAGGGGTATGGAGGGATGCAAAATCGTGAAGCGGGGCCTGTGCACATTGTTAGTCATGCAATTGGAGATTCAGCCAACTGGGCCAAGCATCAGCTAATCCACCCAGCAAACAAAAGGCACATAGAGGCTGGGTGCTTCCCACATCAAGACCTTCAAGTTGCTTGGCTTCCAGGAAAATAATGGTAGACCCAAAACTTTAAGAGGCGCACCTCCGAGGCTCCAACCGGGGCTGGCCCTCTGCACTCACTGGCAGTGATGGCTGACCTAACGACGGCTCCCGCCAATGCAACACGTGCTTCTGTCTCTCCATTCTAGCAGCCGAGGTGCTCTGCAACATGGAGCCCAACAAAGTGCCCCGATTCCCCTCTCTTCCCTCCGCACCATCCAAGTCTGACTCTATCTGACCCTCGAATTTCCACAGCCATGCCCAAGCATTCCAAGTGGCTATATGAAGTCGGCCGCGGCTTTGTGTCAGTGGATGCCGTGGAGACCGTGGACGCGCCCTGCACAGAATCAGCGGCAGTTGCTCAGTCGCTCAGTTGCTCAGTTGCTTGGGTCTAAGCTGGTCACTGAACCTTCCTAGAGTGCCCCGGCTCTATGCCTTGATCCACCTGTCGTGCGTTTCGTGCGTGTGCACATTGTTTGGTTTGTGTGGTGCCAGTGTGCCCCTAAACGTGCCAAGCCCTTTGCTCACACCTGCATGCTATTTTAACAACAAAACCTTCCAGCCTCATCCCATGGCACCCTAGACTAACTCTCTGCCGAACAAATAATTACTTGCCATGTTGCCTCTGAAAGCTGACTCGGCATGACCTCGGTTGACCTCCTGGGAAAAGCACATCAGCATAAATGTTGCAGGCGGATATTCTTCGCATGCTGAAGTGCACCCCAAAGTCAGCAAAACAAACAAAAAGCGGATATCTGCAGTATGTCACTTTGAGACTGTCTCTGGCGAACCCGTCCGAGTCGATCGCGGCTCTCACATGGCCAATGCGTCACCCTGAAGCGCAGCCCGACGCCTGCGATGTGACCTGCGGAGTGACTTTTGGCGTCGACACGGTGTGCGCCACGCCTGAGTCGCAGGATGCCAAGGGTGGTCGCAGTAGCGGACAATTCCCCCCTTTTGGGAGACACCGTCTCGTTCAGGACAAAAACAAAACAACCTCAACAAATGTCAAAATGAATTCCTCCCTTTTGAGAGCGGCTTTGATAGGCTCATAAGATGGGGTACCCAGCTGGGGGTGCCTTGAAATTTGCTTGTTGCTGTGTGACTCTGGCTCAAAGAAGCTCAGATCTGGTAAGCGTCTCGCTCCTTGTGAGTCAGTGCGATTGCTGCGTTTCCGGCTCTGGCAACTGGCCACAACTTTGAGGCAGGTTCATCATGGCAAGCCCAAGGCTGGGCTTCACACGCGGTGCAGGGGTGAAGGACCCATAGGTGCACGCTGCCTGAGAGCATTCAAGTCCGGTATCCCAGATCCTGCCTTGTCAAAGCCAACCTCCCACTTGTTAACTCGGAGCCCACCGGGTCATGAAAAAAGGAATACCGTCTTCCAGGAAAAACCAAGCAGTTTGCATGTTGGAGGCTGGGGGGGGGTATCAGAACCCACTGGCGGAGGTTTGAATCCCGTGGGCCCAAATTGTAGCTTTGTAAACAGGGTGTAGCACATACAAACCTTTGCAAGGGAAAAGCTCAATGTGTTTGTTTGGGTTTTGGTCAACACAAATTAGTATGGGGTTCGTACAGGAAGCTTGGGTCCTGGAGTACCCCTGATAAGACCAGGGATGGGTTTGGCAGGGAGTCAGCCAGTCTAACAATGCTTCTTAAACTAGTATATTAATAGGGTGCATTTACTTTTACGGGGAAGGGATTGAGGCACCAGCTAACCACTCTCCGAATCACAGTGCAACATCACATGTTGGAGAAGAAGCACTTGCAAGCTCTTGCTTAAACTTGCGCAGCTCATTGGCAGCTTGGGGAGCGCTTACTATTCCATTCCCTTTCGTGCCCTGTGCCAATGCCGCTGGTGTTTGTCCTCCTAAATATCGTATGGCCCCCAAAGAATATTTATTAAGCCTATATTTATTCTTAAGGGGAAGGGATTAGAATGGGACGGACCTGGACGCTTGAGCTGATTCCTAGCATCAGTCAGAACACGCTCGCCCCCACAAGCGAAACTGCAAAGTCCCAAGTTCCTGTTTCGCACATGGCTCCAACTGAGCCACTTTTGCCCTCTTCAAATGAAGCCCACCTGCAAAACATGAGATCATGCCAAGTCAACATGGGGATGTGCCGAAACTCAAAACAACTCGGACATCTCTCTCTCTCTCTCTCTCTCATGGTTGGATTTTGTTGCCTTCCTCTTCAACTCTGCCCACAAAACAAACAAAAGAAAACGTACACACGCGCTCTTGCGTGGATTGTGAATGCCCGCATTGCGCTTGAGAGGATGCGATCCTAGTTGCTATGCTGCTGGGGTTCCTGAAGGTCTGGCCCCCATCCTCTGCCCCAAGAGGGAAGCGTCTAGAGATTCCATCTTGCTTGCGGAAAAAAAAGAGACATCGACTTACCATGGAATTCCGCGAGTGAGCCCCTCCCCCAGTTCCATCTTGGGGTTCAGCAGGTGCGTGAGCTGTGCAATGTCCGCAATTGATCCAAGCAGCTGCCAACTGCTGGCGAGAGTTGAAGCTTGCAGAAAGCCGCAAGACAGGCCTCACGGACACAAAGCCCGGAGCCTCTGGGCCTTCTGGCCCAGAAAGGCGAAGCACGCATTGGTTTACTGAGCCAGGTTGTGCTAAACACAGCTCTACACCAGGCCAAACGCCAAGCTCTCCCAACATAAATGCAAAAGCCTCATGCCTTTGCTGAGCCCATGGTTGAACATGCTCAAGTCAAGTCATCGCTTCAAAAGGCAAAAGGAGTCAGTAGGCGCCCCAGCGCAGGAATATTGCGTGTGACAGGCTGCTCCTGCTTCATCGTAGGCCAGCCATGTGTCCGCACAACCTCGGTGCGATGGCCGCCTGCAGACATGCTGCACCTGCTGAATCCATGGGACACATCAAGCGTTGTGAGAATTAGTGTCGAAGACTGAAATTCACTTCCATGCCCCCAATCAACATCACACACAATTAATATGAGCACATACAAACTACATCTATCGAGTGTGTACATACCCATACTGTATATATATCCATACATATATATATATGTATAAAACATATATACATATGTTTGTGATCCAGGTTTGGAGACCAGCAGCCTCTACCCCAGGCTTGTGCAACTTCACCCACCCCAGCAGCTTCTGAACGAAGGCTTGCGGATAGGCGTAAGTATACAGCACAATTGGCCCCCTTGTTGGTGCACACACCCAGACAACTGAGTCGTGCCGTCTACTTCCACTCAGGCTAAACTTCTGCCAGGTCGATGTCAATCCAGCACTGGACCGGTAGTTTGCCAAACTACGCTTGACTGAATCAATGCCAAACCAAAACCGAAACCAAACTAATCCGAAGCCAATACCAGGCCAACACCAACCAAGCGCATTCCATGATATCAATTGGCCGGGCGGCCTCCGGCTGCATCCGGACCCGAGCGGGCGTGGCGACCTTGCACTTTCGGAACGCAAGACGCTGGCGGAAATTTATCCACAATCAGAGTCTTGACAGGCAATTAAGAAGGGCAATTCAAGGAAGTTGTGCTGCTATTTGTTTTTTTTAATGGCCTGCTTGTGGATGTGCACTGGCGCGCCTCACTCCATCTTAGCGCAAGCAGTCTTTTTGAGGTTGCCCCAGCCCACTCGATGTCATCCTCCAACGGGGTCCCTTTTCGACAACAAACTGGCAAGCAACTGCATCGTGGTCATTTGGCTGCCTTGACCAAAAGACCTGGGAATGCAAGCTGGATTCGTTTTTGTCTCCTCAATGGGACCTGTCCGCATCAAGCGGCCACCAATGAGCAGCTCAGCTCCAGCAAAAGAAACAGTCTTAGCTGGATTTAACCCTATGCAGACTCGACAGAACCTGCCAACAGGAGCGAAGCGGGTCCGGTCCACCACAAATGTTGGGCGCGGGGCCGTGCGGTGAGCGAGCACTGGCGAGGGGGCTGCCTGGTACGTGCAGCATTTGCCATAGCTCCGGTCAAAGCAAGCCACAGATTGCCGCGCAAACCCTCCGCTCCGGCAAGCAAGATCCATTGGTTCCCAACGCATTGAAGTCCGCTCAGCATTCACAAGTCACAAGGAGTCTGCAAGACCATGTGGGCCATGGCATGCATCACTAGGCTTAATAGGCAAAAGCCACTAAAAGCTATGCTCACACAAGCACACAAGCACATGCACACAAGTGGCGCCAAATGATACACATGAAGCCATCCAAAAACACCAAGCGGAAGACACCTTTCTGATGAAGCGGGTGTTCAAAAGAAAGCTGCCAGAGTATTCAAACATGAGGGTTCATTTAGAACGGCCCACACATGACGAACAGTAAACACAAAACAATTGTTGAACTCAGAGCAACTACTCTCGAGGCTCTTGCCATCGAGCTCGTCACAACCCGCACTTGCGATGGGGAGGCTCCCGAGCCTGAGGCAAATATGGGAGCCCACCATGGAATGTGGCCCTCACATCACACATATTTTGCACCAAACCTCACCACCAAACCTCTTCAGGTGAGCTTAATCCGTTCCCCCTATTAATGAATGACCCCAATTAATAAAAAATCGAAATCCGGGGCCCGGGACCAGATTTCCACTCCGCACAATTGATTTTTAATTGAGCCAATACTAAACCCTTACTAAAGTCTTGGAATCCTTATTAGGGGGCACTTTTAACAAGCTTCCAGCCCCTCTTTTAAAAAGGTGGGTTCCCCAAAAAATGAATTCCCTGCTGACTGTGCCCTGTTGCAACTGTGCCCTGCTGACTGCTGCAACAGTCTCTCTCCCTACATGCTGGCTAATTAATTACCTAACCTGCCTGGCTGCAAGCAAAAAACCAGTAAACTGAAAAACAAATAGAATGATACATTTAAAAAAAAACCTTGTTAAACCGCTTACTCGCGAACCTTACAATTCAAACCATTTCCTCCAGATCCTATGTGAACCCTCACATTGTTGGAAAAGCAAAAAAAACATCCGAAAACCCATTATTTTTCAAACAAACACTATTTTTTTGGGAGGATTTTTGTTTTATAATTGGGGGGACGGGGGGACGGGGGGGACCCGTACTTATTAATAGGGGGAAGGGATTGTTCAACACCAAGCAAAGAAGATCAACACTGCCGACAGTTCCTCGACATTGATCTGGCCGAATAAACTGCCGATAAAGCAGCGCTAGGCGGGGTTTTGGTTGACATAACTGTGCGTGCCAAGGAGCTGATTTGAGGCGCGCATGTCATGGCTGGGTGCGGGGGATGCGGCATCTTGCTCAAACTGCTGGGCCGTGGCAAATTCTGGCAAGCAGAACGCTAGGCGGTGGCCCTCTTGGACTGAAATTAGGGGCAGCTGGCCCATTGCCTTGCGACATGACAAACACTGAATGCTTGTCACGTTACTTCTGCTGTAGCATATGAGCTATGCAGCTGCATGTATGTGTATGTATAGACATACAAGTGTACATACGTGTGTATGCGTGCCCGTTTGTGTATGCTTTGAATCTTTGACATCCATGTGCATGTGCAATCTAGAATGTAACATTGAAAGGCTAAATTGCCCACATCCGAAAGTCTTCAAATGTCTTCCACCCTCATGATAGCATTAGCGTGCCCAGGACAGCGTCAGAAGCAACAACGGGAGCAAGCCTTGATGCTACAGAGATGGCAACAGCAGGATTCTGGTCGCGCAGAAATCGTGAGACTTACACTGCATGAAAACAAGTACGCTGTTGGCAGCCTAGCTATTGATGTTGTTCATGTAATTGCCGCCTCCCAGTTACAACTCACGGACCCTCCACCCAAAAGATCAGGCAAGAGTAAAAAGGCAGACGCTTCCTCCCTGACTGCAGGGTTTACTATGTCATAGCCCCGGATAGCTCTCCTTGAGGTCCTTGAAAATCCTGCCTGCCAAGTGAGGCTCCTCCTCCCGCAGTCAACCCCTTTCCTGAACCTGCGTGAATTGATAGATTGTAAACCTGAAGTAAGCGATCCCTATGAAGGGAACCTTCATGGGTAAAATCGCAAACTCGCCTTGTGAAGCCACTATGATTTGCTCAAATGGCAAAGCCCTTGGTACGTCCTTGGTACACTTGTTGAAAACAGGCCCCGCACGGTATTGCCTTTGGTGTACCTGGCAAGCGCACACGGCTGAGAAGCAAACCGCTACCGAGCAAGCTGAATCCCTTCAAGACAAAAAAGGCGAAATGTCTAACATAGATCAATGTATTCCTTGGACCGTTGTCCAGCCCTGAATTCTGATCTACAGGAGACTTTCCAAAACAATTTCAAACTTAATTGCAAGCAATCTCAATAAATTGCAAACTAAAGTGCGCCTTTGAACTTTGAGTCTCCGAAAAGGAACGCTTCTATCTGAATTCCACGCAACAAACAAGTGATCTTGATTCATTGATGGCTATTGTCTGGCAACGGGGCAACCATGGGTGACCCCATGGTTGGACAAAGCCCTACGCGGAAACTTTCTGGGTCCCAAGGCTCCTATGAATAATTGTGTGTTTTCCCCAGGGGACATATAAATACAATATCTCTTCAGGCGGAGGGAGGATTTTTGTTGATAGGGAGAATCGCTTGCACCTAGTGTTGCGACTCTTTCAAGACCAGGAAGGGGCAATTGATCAAAGCATCCAACGGTATCTGCACAAAATATAATATTTCACCCAGCGAGGGATGTCATGCAATTTGCTCCCCGAGATGTCGCATGAACTACTGCAAATCCGGGGGTGTGCAAAGCCGCACCCCACCCCCTCAAATACAGTGTCTCATGTCATGCCTAACCCCTCTCCATGCAATCAATAGCTTCGAGCATGCTCAGTGCTTTGAGTATCCTGCAAAACCACCATTGCAAGCAAGGACTGCTCCAAAGCCTGGCTTGCGACAGAAAAGGTCGCACATCCTTTTTGGCAGCAAGCATAGGTTTCTACGCCGCCAACTGTGAAAGCGCGGTCATGCCATCATGCCACAATCACTTCAAACGCCTAACCTAAATGTGGACATTCACCAGTTAGCACAGAGCGCAAAGGAAAGCTTGAAGAAACACATCAAAGCTCGTTTAGACGCCGATGAATCACGGCTTAGTTGGCTTCGAGATGTGACAAGAAACCAAGGCTTCTAGGAAACTGGCATATCCTTGCAAGGATCAGAGCTCCTCGGCCTTTCCGGCCGCTCCACTCTGGCTCTCTTTCTTCCCTTGCGCGCCAGGCTGGGCGACCGATTGGGCAAGTGGGCAAGATAATTTCGACACGCTGTTGTCGTCACCCCCCAGCTTCCAGAAACTGCAACATGCATTCGCCAGAAAATAGCTTCGGCATTCAGGACTCAAGTCATCAGCTTGGTAACACATTGCACAGCTGTCGAGAAGGAAATTTGACAAGCTTCCTGTTGCACTTCCATGTTTGGTTGGTGGGGCTAGTAGGGTGCATGTAGCAACAAATATGATGTGTGTTGTCCCAAGGGTTGTGAAAAGGATTTCACTTTGTTGCTAAGGGCCTCCTTGCAGCTGCGGGAGCTTTCAGAGCAAATGGCAGCAGCTAGGCGCCGTGGTTCATAGAGAGTCTTACTTGCTAGACCTCCAACTCCCCGCGGCTGCTAGATGGAATGCCCAAGAGCCATTGCGCTATCTACTGGCCAGGCAGCTTGAAACAGGTCTAGTCTAGTCAAACAAACATGTGTTGTTGTTTGTTTCGGGCTTGGCGCCGCAAGCTCTAACATCTCCGGGCCCAACGCATGCAGATCCAGCTGCAGGGGAGCCAGGCCCACAGTCACCACATGAGCATGCTGCAAGCACTGGCTCCAAGGCCACGCCCTTCCAAAGAAGTAGCTGCCCGCCTTCTTGTTTCTCTTTGGCGGCCCGTGCTGCTCTTGCCGCCTTGGCTTTCCTGAGGCAGTTGGACTGGATGTTCAAACATCAATGAATCTCGAGAACCACACCGATCACGGGTGCATTCTGGGAACATTCCTCTGATTAGGATGGCCCCCCTTGTATGTGCAATCCAAAGTTTACATTCATTACCCGTGGCAGCCATGCCGAGCATCTCAAACATCGCAGACTGTGCTTCTTCCTCTTTCTTCTTCTCCGCTTCCTCCGCCTCTCGCAGAACCTGGCGCAAGGGCGCAAACCACCAGATGGCTAGGACACCTAATCGAAGACTTGCCGTTTGGTGTGCGTCATTTACATGGTGATTGATGTTCACCAACCTCTTTGGGAACATTGGATCATGGATCTTGGCCATGGACCCATTCTCTGCCTTCCACTTGTGGGCGAAGATCTCGGCATCCTCCAGGCTGTCCTCATGCTGGCGGTAACATGTGAAAAGGCGCAAGAGCAAGAGCAGCCATAGAAGAAAAAACACACTGCTAGCTGGCAGCTCTGCCCAAGGTGTTGGTGTTTGAGATGTCAGCCACAATGCAAAGAGCTCACGTAGTTACTTGTAAACAAGCAGGTGCTTGAGGGATCGAGGGCTACATCTGCTCTGCTCGGGCCGTGACCGTGATGATGATGTTGTCAAAGATGGTTCCTCCCTTCACTTGCCATACGTCAAAGCCTGGCGCCGCGTCACACATCGCAACATGAGTTGCCAAACAACCAAACAACACGAAATAAACAAATAAATAAACAAATAAACAAGCAAACAAACAAGCAAACAAAAAACATAATTGCAAACAAACAAGCCAACAAATATACAACACACAGCCAAAGAAACTCAATCAATAAAAATCAACTACAATTGGATCAGTTCGACTCAAACCATTCAATCATTGCATGCATGCATGGATGAATGACTGAATGACTGAATGAACACATGAATGGCGCAAGCAAGCAGGCAGGCAGGCAGGCAGGCAGGCAGGTAAGCAGGCCAGGCAGGCAGGCAGGCAGGCAGGCAGGCAGGCAGGCAGGCAGGCAGGCAGGCAGGCAGGCAGGCAGGCAGGCAGGCAGGCAGGCAGGCAGGCAGGCAGGCAAGCAAGCAAGCAAGCAAGCAAGCAGCCCAACATACAACACAAAACTACACAAAACCAACAAGCATCGACAAAGGACACATTCACTGAACATACGAAGGTATAACGGCAGAGCACCAGCCACCATGACTGGAACTGTAACAGTTTGACACAGTCTCTGCTTGCGATTGTGGAGGGGGATCTAACAATTGTGGCAGAACTGGCGCCCTCTCCACATCGTGAGAGCATCTCAGTCCATAGGCATTGAAATCCCTGCAGGCCTACGTAGCCAAAGTCTTTGTACTTGTACAAGTCCGGGTCATCTGTGTACTCCGGATTCTGAACGGTTCTGGCCTTCCAAACGCCCTTGTAGGCGGGGTTGGGGATCTTTTTCGCTGTCCACTGGCCCTTGTAGGCAGGGTTGTCCACCTGGCCCAGTCTCGTGGCCCGCACCTGTCTGCCCTCCCCATGCAGCCAGGAAGCTACCCACCTGGGGAGTGTGATAGAAAGTTGGGGCTCTGCTCAAACAGGCTTGCTTACCTAACAAAGCAGTTCTTTTTGAGTCCGACAGCTGACAGGGAAGGCCACCAGTCATCAAATATGAATGTGGCTTCCTTGTGGGGAATCCAACTCGTTGTTCAAACACAAAAAAGCACTCTGCAAACAACGTGCCTCACTCATGCTGGGAGGTGCTTGGTAACGCCCGCCCCTCAAACAAATTGGGGGGGATCTGCAGGGAAAAGCCTAAAAACAAACTGGGGGTCAAAGGGCCTGCGCAAGTAGACTCTCAGATACTCTCAGTAAATACTGCTGAGAAGTGGTTCAGAATTGTTACAGTATTCCTTTTGAGCTGACCGAGGCAGTATTTGTTTACTATTTTTTCCTCAGTACTGGACCCCATGTTCGTTTCTCTATTTCCCCACTTGAACATTTATTGCCAGGGCGTGGGATCGTGTTTTGTCTCACCCCCTGACAGGCAGCCATTTGTTTCTCACCGATGCAAACAAGTCTGAATTTCCTCCCCCTTTACCTTGTGACAGTGGGGAATACTTCTGGGGCAGTTTGTCTGAAATTGAATTGCTTCCCTACTAATCCCTATACAAGATTCAAATCCTGGCTCAAAATCGGGCTTTCTGGCTTTCTTTTTCGAGAAGAGGAATTGTGGCGTTGGGCACAGACTGGCCGCTCCTTGGGCGGCTCCCAGTCGCCATCCTCATCCTCATCCCACTCCGCTGGCTTCGCCGTGGAATCCACCACCTTGGCCTCCGCCCAGTCCGCAGGCTTGGAATCCTGAGTGCCCAGCTTGGCGTGTGCCACGCTGCCAAAGCTGCCGTGCGAGTTTTGTGTTTTTGTTTTCTTCTTTTTTCTCGTGACGTGCGCTAAGCGGATTTTGCAACCGAAAACGCGAAAACCGCAAAACAAAACGCGAAAACCGCGAAAACTGTGAACACGCGAACACCAATGAAAGCGGTGAAAACCGTGCAAATGCCAACTTTCGCATGTTTCCTCAACGCCAACTTTTGCGGGACATAACCCTTTGAAAAGGCGGCAAACACATCCCATATTCTGTCTATCTATCTATCTATCTATCTATCTATATCTATCTCTACCTCTATATCTTTTTCCATCTCTATCTTCGTCTATCTATCTATGTATTGATCGTATCTATCCTATCTATCCTATTGATCCTATCCAAATAGCATATCTATAAAAATCCTATTTAACTCATTGTATCTGTCTTATCTAGATTGTCCATCTTATCTATTTCATTCAGGCGCCTTATCTACCTTGTCTATCATATCTATCATATCTATACTATTTACCTTATCTATCTTACCTACCTTATCTTATCTTATCGTATCCTACCTTGTCCAGTATTATCCAATCTTCTCCTATCTATCCCATGTTGGCCTATCTTCCCGTGTCTTACCCTGTCTTAGCCTATCTTATCCTATGTATCAATCGATCTATTTGTCTATATCTCTACCTATCTCTCTATCTTATCCTGTCTTATCCTACCCTCATCCTGTCTTATCCAATCTAATCCTATTTTCCTATTGCATCCTACCTTATCCTATCTTTTTCTATCTTATCCTGTATTCGCCTTACTATCCTATCTTATCCTATCTTACCCCGTCTTATCCTGTCTGATCCCATGTTGTCCCACCTTATCTTGTATGTTGCTATATGTTCCTACCTTATCCTATCTCTATTGATCTATCTACAAACCTACCCACCTACCCACCCACCTACCTATCCTATCTATCCTATCTGTCCTATCTCTCCGATCATTCCCATCTCTCCCATCGTACCTATCGTATCTATCTTATTTTATTTTATCAATCTGATCTATCTTATGTATCAATTTGATCGCATCTTCCTATTTACATCACCTACCTTGTCTTTTCTTATAATATATTATCCTGTATTAACCTTTCTTAACTTATTGTATCCTGTTTTCCTATCTTACCGCATCGCATCCTATGTTATCCTGCCTTACCCTATCTTATCATATCTTATCTCATATCGCCCTATCTGATCCTGTGTATCTATCGATCTATCTATCTATGTACCTATTCCCTACCTTTTCCAGCTTTCCTATTTATCTCATCGTGTGTAGCTTTCTGATGTATCGTATGTCTTATCTACCTTATCTATCATGTCTATCCAATTTAACTACCTTGTCTACCCCTGACCTGCCTCCATAGTATCCTCTCTTAGCTTCCTTAGCGTATATTATCCTATAATATGTTATCTTATCATGTATTGTTCTAACTTATCCTACTTTACCCCATGTTGGCATATCTACCGTGCCTTATCCTATATTATCCTGTTGTAGCGTATCTTATCATATGTATACATCTATCTATCCATCTATTTATCTACATCAATGTGCATATATATATATATATATATGTGTAATCATTTGTTAGCATTTTGTATCCTATCATATCCTGCCGTATGCTGTCTTATCCTGTCGTATCCTACCTTACCTATCTATCTTATCCTCTGTATCTATCTACATGTCCATCGATGTATCTATCTATCTACCTATATACCTAAACGCCTACCTATGTGTCCTATCTATCACATCTATCCTATCTTGACTGTTTGTCCTATCTGTCGCATCGCATCTATATCACTATCTTGTTCCATCTTATCTACCTGATCTATCTTATATGCCTTATCTACCTTATCTATGACCTTATCTTAATCTTATCATACATTGTCCTGTCTGATCTTATTTGAACCTATCTTATTCTATCTTCTCTTGTCGTATCCTATCTTGTCCTGTCTTATCCTATCTTATCCCATGTTGTCCTATCTTACCGTGCTGTGTATCTATCGATTAATCTATCTATATATCTATCCAATCTAATCTAATCTAATCTAATCTAACGTATCTATGGGGCTCAAAACACAAGGCCAGTAAGCATACTAACAACGGAAACTTGCAGCGAACACCTGCGAAAACCGAGAAATGGCAGAAAACGTGACAACCGCAAAAACCGCGAAAACCACGAAAACCGCGAACACCGCGAACACCGCGAAAACCGCAAAAAAAAACAGCGAAAACCGTGAAAACGCGAAAACCATGAAAACGCGAAACAACCGCAAATCTGCAAAAACTGCCAAAACCCGAAAATCGTGAAAACCGCGAAAACGGGAAAAAAACACGAAACGCAAGCATAGGAGAACGGTCAAAAGGCGCAAGCTTCACAGAAAAAGGCGAAAGCCACGAGAGCTGGTTTCTCGGTTTTCCCGGTTTTCTCGGTTTGATTGGTTTTCCTGTTTTTTTCGGTTTTCCGGCTTTCTCGCGCGAATCCGGTTCGCTTAAAACGATTGCTTAGCAAAGCTGGGACCCATCTCTACGCAGGCCCCCTTCATTTCCGTAGCAAAGGGGAAAACGGCAAATCATGGTGTAAACAAAGTGGCGGCAATTCATTTCACTCCAGCAACTCAGAAAACGGATGCACCTCAGAACTGGCAAATCGGTGCTCTCCTGGATTGATAGCCATCCCTCACAGCCAAGCAAAGCTGAACCACGTCAAACGTTACTGTGCCCGTACACATCCGCGCAATTTTGCTTCAAGGCTTGGTGTTAAAACTGGTCCATGCCGCAGGCAGCTGATGGCGCAGGCACATGCGTTTGTGTGTGTGGGAGAGAGGGAGGGAGGGAGAGAGAAAGAAAGAAAGAAAGAAAGAAAGAAAGAAAGAAAGAAAGAAAGAGAGAGAGAAAGAAAGAGAGAGGGAGTGAGAGTGGGAGACAGTGTGTATAGTGTACATAGTGGTTTTCACGTGCTCTCTCCAAGCCTGGTAAGAAATGCAGACAATACATGATAGACAATTAGATACATTTACGTTTAGATTTATACTGATCAATACTATCCCAAGAAACCACATGTTTGGCGCGGGCGCTTCTGGATCTTCCATCATCTCCTCATCTACCCAGTCTGAAGGCTTTTTGTCGCTGGGATCCTCAATCTCTCGCTGAGGCAGCATACCCCAGTCCTCCTCAGGGACACATGTCAGAAAAAAAAACAAAAAACGCCGTAGCAATAGCAACGCACAAAAGCACAGTATATGTATTCCTGGATTGGTTGACTAAGTGGCGAATGCCAGAAAAAGCATTCAATGGGACATGCTCTTCGTGGGCTGCAAACCTTCTCCCATGATATTTGCAAGAAACTAACAGGCATACTGCAATACTGCGTTTGACAGGATGTTTAAACAAAGGAGCCCAGGTGAAATTAGCGTTCATCAGGCTCGACTTTGACTCAAGCCGCCTGGCGAGAAGCTCAGAAAGGTCCTTGAGGGAGCCCTCGTAGATCTTCTCCATGTCCACATCCACTCTAACCGAATTGTCGGGTTTGAGGTGTAATCTGTACAAGTGCGAGATACCTTCTCCTGCGCCACGCAGATTCAAGGCAGTGTGTGAACCCTGCTCCCACGAAAAGAGACATCTTGCCCAACAAAGCCCTTTGTGTTGACATATTCCACTTTGGCCAAGGCGCCATCTTGTTTAAATGGCAACTCTGACTTCTTGAGGAAGTTCTTGCCTGGCTGGTAACACGGCCGCTTGCCATGCGATTCTTGCACAAGCGCATGCCGTGTATTCGCCGGCTGGATTATTGCAAATATTCAGGCTTGCTGGAGCATTTGACAGAACTGTCCAATACCCCTATTGGCAACCTGTCCCAACCTCCTGGCTATACTGGAAAGGGGCCTATGAGAGGCTGAAGCGGGTGCCCACTTGAGGCCTGAGGGATATCACCTTCCCAAACTTGCGGTGGCACAGTAGCGCTCAGGGCTGTGCTGAGCGCATCGGCGCTTAATTAAGCAGAGAACACGGCAGCAAACGCCTCTTCCTGCATTGCTGCGCCTCCATTACGAAAAATCAGGTGCGTCCGCTTCTCTGCATTGCACTGATCTGGTCCGAACCTTACATTGTGGTGTCTGCACACATACGGATTGGTGGTTTGGAGGTTCTGTAATGGGTGGTTTCCCATTTACCTCGCACAAGGAACAGGGGTTCAAACCCCCAAACCACCAATCCAAACCACCAAATAGACGGTACCTGATACATCCTGTTCAACTCAGGCCCGGGTGTGAAAAAACAAGGGCGATACTGATTCTTGCAGCTTCCCATCTCTCTCCTACCATTTCTTGCAGAACCTCACAGGCTGCAGGGGGGTGGTATTGGGCTGGGGGGAGGGGGTTTGCTCAGTTCCATGCCATTCCAACAGGAATGGAAGAATGCACAAACTCCAGGGGAGAGCCTCCGCCTCAATTCCGGAGGGTAGGCATGGCAACAAGTTGACTCTTCAATGGCCAAACTGCGGGCGAAAGGCATGATGTTATACGGAGTAGGGTCGCCGAAGCTGGACAGATCCTGGACAGGCAGCTGTTTTGCAATGCTTGTCAAGCTTTCGCATCAAAGTGAACAAGCCATTGACATCCAGCCGCGAGTTACGAGCCTTGGTTTGGCCCTGTTCATACGCTCTTGAAAAAAGAGGCATGCGCCTTGAGGCCCCTCTACAGTGGTGTTTGTAGATTTGTGATCCCTGCTGCTGTTTGTTTTTGTCTGGACATCAACTGCCCCTCTGGCTGTAGAAAACCGGCATGCTTACAATTTCTATCATCGCGGCCGATATGTTTGCATCAAAGAAGCTAAAATCGCGAATGATCGGATGAAACCCTACCAAAAAGGAAGTGCTATCAAGTACCAGTACAGTCTGGCAAAGCTGGGAAGGGCGAGGAAGTTGCAAAACATGGGAGAACCATAGTTTGGAGCTCGCTTCTCCCCCCCCCCCCCCGTTTCCTTCTCTTTCTTTCTCTCTCTCTCTCACACTCTCTCTATATCTCTGTTCGTTTGTCTCTTTCGTCCCGTTATCTCGGTGTCTCTTCTTATTTCTCTGCTTCTTTCTCCTCTCTTTCTCCGATTATCGTCACTTTCTCTTTATTGTTCTTCTTATTATTCTTCTTCATCTTCTGCTTCGTCTTCTTCTGCTCCTTCTCTCTCTCTCTCTCTCCCTCCCCGGCAATTGCGGTTCATCCCGTCCGCCCTCTGACGGTCTTCTTCTCATTGTTCTTCTTCCTCGCCCTTTTTTCGTCTCTTTATTCTTCTATGCCTCGTTCTGATATTTCATTTATATTTACGATGTTCGTTTTATTTATGTTTCTCTATCTCTTCGTCTTGCTCTTTCTCTCTCGCAGTCTCTTTCTCTCCCTATCTATCTTTCTCTCTCTCTCTCTCTCTCTAGCCCACGCGCCGAAGTCCGGACACGGTTCACCTTCTGATGGTTGTGCAAGCTGCAAGCTGGTTGAGGTCGACCCCGCGAAAGTGCGCGGAGTGTTGCGCCAGCAAGGTGAAAACCCGAAAAAAAAAAAAAAAAAAAACCAAAAATCGCAGGTCTTGGAGGGTCAACCCGCCCAAGGTCCGCAAAGGGTTTACCAATAGGCTGCGAAGCAGTGCGCGTGCTCCTAGCACGCCCCCCGCGCAGGGCCACGTTTTCGACTCTTTTCTATTCCCTTCTCGGGCCTTTCCAGCTTCTGCATAGCTTTTTCAAGCGCAGTGCATCTAGCGTTATAAACATCACGCGCAGGTGCCCGCACTCTTAGCTCACATAGTTTCAGTACTACTGGAGTTCCTTCTAAATTTCCTTTGGAAAGGCCAAAGTCGCGCATAAAAGCACGGCACTTCACCGACACTTTATGCGCTCTAAGCGCTGGCCCATGCTAGTTGAAAAAGCAGGGCTGGACAAGGGTCCCACATAGTCCCAACGTTTGGCTCAGTGGCTCCAAAGGACTCAGGAAAATGTGGTCTGAGCATGCTGTGGTTGGCAGGAGAACAAATGCACATGTTCACACTTGCGGCTTGCACTTGGGCAACGCTTTTGCGATCATGGATCTGAAAGCGAGCTTGGTGACTTTCGACGCACACAGTGACATATCGGCGCGCGATGACATGTCGCCGCGCCTCACACCAAACCCGACGAGACTGACCCCGGCTCCTCCTGGCTGGGCCCGAGCTTCAAATAGCCGCCGCCACAAGCCAGATCTTTCTCCTCAAGGCCAAAGCTTCAGTGACCCCAGGCTGGAGCTCAAGGGACCCAAAACTGGTTCTAGCAACCGGATTCCAATCACCCATGGGACAATCAAGCGTAGCCTCCCAGAACTCAGTTGGTCAAACCCATTTCGGGCCACGCCAAGAAATGGCCAGCCAGCCATTTTGCCAAGCATCGTACTTTGCCTGGTACTGGACAATGAGGTCCTTCCCTTCATTGCTAAACGCCGCGAAACTCGCCGCGATGCTGTAGAACTTCATGATCTCCGCTGTTTGGATCCCTCGGGTGAAGAGCTACAGAACGGTGCAGGCTGGCAAATTGGGGGCAGGCCCAGGTCTCAAGACGGGAAGCAGCCTCTGTCTGCGCTCGATGATTACGTACAGTTCAACCGGCATAAACCCAGCTTTGCTCATTGCGAAGGCTGTGCAGCCTGGGGCAGCTGGTTGCGAAACAGGCGCATTGCAACAAAGGTGTTCGGAAGTTACATCACCCATGACTCTCCAGACTCCAAAAGCCTTCAGCAACTCCATGCCTGTGACATTGTTGTGGTCCTCTCCGCTTTGCAACCTGGCCTGGGGTGATGCCTATGATTAATTTGCTGGTTGGGCCCTCCCACATGACTCGTGGCAGTGGCCCGCTTGGGAAGGAGAGTGGCCGGGCTTTGGGTGGCCAACAGCCGTCGTTCGAGGAAACTTATTTTTGGATCAGATCCCTGGTTTGTCCCTTCTTACGCTGCAGCGTACTTCGAAATCCTTCAAAGCCCAGCTTCCAGCATCCTTCGCTGGATCCCGATGCCACCGACCTGCTGACAGCTGCCATTTGCCCATCTTTTCCTGCCAAGTTGAACACCGCCCCGCAAAGGGACACTCACTGAACATGAGCCCCAAAGGTGGTCTGCAAAACCACCACGCCAAGGGGGAATACTCCCTTTCAAAGGGCATGCGTAAACATAGTGTCGGGCTCAAGCCCAGTGCGACCAACTTTGAATTTGGATGCCAGTTGCAATCTACCATGGCAGCTAGTGGTTGTTGTTGTTGTTGTTGTTGGGAATTGGAGTCCAACAAAGCGAGCAAAGTCAAATTAGCAACTGAGGTGTTCAGGTCGATCCAACACAGGAATCGCTTTGTGGCCCAAGCACTTGTTTCTGCCCTATTTCAGGGTGGTGAGAAATTCGGAAGGCGCGAGAAGTCCCTCGTATCAGAAAAAGTGGGAACCATCTCTTATTCCCACACTGCTGCCCTGTGTCCACATACTGAGCTTGTGCCGCCAAACAACAAAATAATCTGCACAGTTGTCCAGGTTCTCTTCTCAAGACTGCCTCAAAATATGCTCTCAGCATTGGCTTGCACCTCCAGTTCCCGTGCAAAGAAGCTTGGCTGACAAACACATTTGTTCTTTGATCATGGGCCAGTGCAAGGGCCACTGTTTCTGTAGCTTTACAAGCGTGCTCCGATTGTTTCTCGTCACCAGGCAACCTTTCAAAACGCGCCAATGACCCACACAAATTATGACGTCATCACGATGTACAGCGACCTCTAAAGGTACGGTGGACAGTGCAACCAAGAAGTGTAAAATTATTGCCTCCCACGGCTTCCAGGACACACCGAAGGCAACAAACATCACTAGAAACAAGCCACCGCTCCACTTCCTGTCCTTCTCGGTCTCCTTCCACTTGCTCAAGACCCAGCGTTGCTCCCAAGCATCATCGAAGGTCTCAGAAAAGTATACCTTTCCATGGCAGACCTTGCGAGAGTCACGCGGGATAGCAGTCAACATGCGGATTGTCACAGTTGTAAATGTGACAGGCTATCTAGACAAATGTTTAATCCTTTCAACTTTCAACTCATCTAGCAACACAGCCAGCACGCATTTGGGGAAACGATAGCCGGGTGTAACATGTGTTAAATTGGGATGTTGGCTGCACTCTCCGAAACCACGACTGTATCCAAAACATCGCATGGCGAACCCACATTACACAACACCACACAACAAACAGCAAACCACCCGACCACCAACGCACCAAGGCACCAAGCCAGCAAACCACCGACCAACAAGCCCATCGCCACAATTACCAACCGAGCTCGACAATAATGGCCAGGCAAAGCGCTCCCAGCAGCACGGCTTTGCTCAGCAGCTGCATGGCAAAGCGGCTGCTTCGCGGCCAGGCTCGGTCCGAATGTTAGGGTTGACTCAAAGCTGGCTCCTCACAGGGTGGCCTTGTTTGCCACCTGAATTGGACTCCTGACAAAAGTGGTGCTTCTCATGAGAAAGGTTCCTTGACACAGAAGCCCAGAAGGACGGGTCCTTTGTGAAGTGGGCTTCAGCTTCTGCTTGGGGGTGTTCATGAAACCTGCCATGGTTCAAAAAAAAACTTGGCTGACTGTGCTACCCTTCGCGAGCAACGTGTAGATAAATAAATGCGTTCTATATGGGCGACATTTGAACCCACACCTAACCCGCAATGCAATGATGCTCACTGTCATATCACGTAGTATATGTTCACCTTGAGCAAATGCCTGGCAATATTGCAGCAACCAGCCGCGCGAAATTGCCACGGGATCCAACTGATTTTGAAAGCAAACCCCAGAGGAAGCCACCCGCCTCTCCAATTTTGAGAATCCCCCTCTCGCACGAGGCCATCGCCCGACACGTTTTTGGCAGCGTCAGGCAGGGCGGATGCCTCCGGGCAAAGGCCTCAGCACAGCGACGCAGTCGCTCTGCCGGCTTGTCTCAAGTACCTCCGCACGGCGAGGCCGCAGCGGTCTTAAATGGTCAAAGAATAGACAATTGGCCGGTCGTATAAAAGGGTGTGTCAGGATCCTTCATGTTAGGAAGAACCCCTTCCCCGATTGTATACTCCTGGGCTGATGCTAATGTAAATACATATTATCAAAACACATGCACGCACACGTGTTTATATACATGCATGCACCTTGTTTTTTTTTTTTTTTTTTTTATGGGTTGCCACGTTGCTCCTGAAAGATCAACGCCGAACAGCGTCTAAGAATCTAAGGCTGACAGGAGCACTCTGCTTGTGTGACAAGGGTGGGGATGGGCCGCGGTAAACCTGGTGAGAGCCAAACAGTTATGCGACTAAGATCTGCAACACCCCCCCACCACACGAATATGGAACATGCAGCAAAAACAAACAAGAGACAAAAGGCTAAGGTTTGGGTTACAATCATCCCCAAGGAACCTGCGCTTGGCGGGAGGCGCTCTAACAAACCTCAGTTGATAGGCGAACTCCAGCAGCCCTACTGACGGCATCAAGAGGCTAAGTCGCCGGCAGCCGCAGCAAGCGGGAGTGCCGCGGTGCAAAGAGCAAATCCAGGTGCAGCACGCGGCTGAGCGCAAGTTCAGGGGCATGCACAGTTAATCAATCCTTTGCCAAGTCATTTGCACACTTGAAGTGCCAACAAAAACTTCAGGTTGTTGATAAAGCGCTTCTTGTTTGAAGGACGAGTTGCTCATCATGAATGCTCATGTTTCTCGCATTGTAAGGCTGCATGAATCTGTGCGGCAAACTCCGCATCCCTCGCCTGACGCCCTCCGCATAGGTGGCGTCTGCCACGTCCACCACCTCAAAACCCTTGGAGGCCATGAACGCGATCAAGTCCTCGAGCGCACAGGCTCCGAGACCTAGTCTTCCGAAAATGGCATTTCAGTGTTCGCAATTTCCCTGCCCATCAAACATGCTCACAGATTGTTTAAAGCTGGGATCAAACATGCTACGCAAGCCAGGGGCAAGCATGCAAACTCCGGGCATCCTTGCCCCATATGGCAGCATGTCGAATGATAATTCCCCAGCACATGAAGCAAGGGATCCCAAATTGAAGGGCCCAGACTATGGTGAGCTCGCTTTGCCTCGCCAAAAAAAACTGCAAATACTATCCAAAGTCAATGACCTGGCGAGGACTAACACCAACAATTCCGCGCTGTTCCGAGGCTTGTTCATGTGCCCTACAGGTATACCATTATGCGAACACACATTTGTATATATCTATGTGTATGTGTATAAACAAAATACCCCTGCTACCCTTCTGCAATTAAACCCCCAGTGTACTCCCTGTGTGCCCCATGTACAGGTTGCAATGACTTGCTTGGGCATTCAAATATTTTACAGCGGGACGAATCGTTGACTTGCTCTTGTGCATTTCACCCCGGCCGCAATGGGCCCTTCAATCGCAGCTGAACTGCAGAGAAGCGAGGAGCACCCTCGTTGTACGGGAGCACTGGCGCCTTCAGAGCATTTGACAGTCAGCAAGCTCACCCAAAAGCTCAAACCATCCAACAGCAAGTGCCTATCCCAATGAGGGAACAACTGAAAACAACTTGCTGCCAGAGTAGCCCCCGCCGCACGCAATTACATTCCATACTTTGCATCCATCTTGCTACGCCCTGAAAGCCTTTTAAATCCAATCCCCATATAAGCAAATGTGAACTGCTCATGAATCCCATGGCCAATACTAGTCCCCGAGATCCTGCGGCGCACATCGCAGGCAGGGCCTCTCGACACCCTACGAAACACCCGAAAACCAGGATGCCGCTGATTTCCCCAAAATAATGCGGAAGGGAACAAGGAAACCCTGCAAATTAGCATGGAGTGTGGTTGGTTTACTTGCGATGATCAAGGCAATCCACCGAATATCTCCCAGTCTATTTGTCATTGAGGGGATGCAAACAACTGGGAAAACTAATCAACGGAGGCCGATCCCCTCATCGACCGCGGAAAGGGCACCAAAAGCAAGCACGCGTGCTTACAAGGAGCGGTCAACAGCAAATTGGGCAACCCCCGACTGACAAACTTGTTCTAAGACGGACTGGTTTTGCCTGCCAGTGCCAGAAATAGAAGGCGCCAACATGGCTTGGCAAACTGACCCCCTGATTCATTTTTGGCACCTACCAACATCCCCAATTCAAAATGCACCGGTCTGGCCTCCAACAATTCCAAACACAATCTCTCACATCACAGAACCCAATGCTTGTGCGAAAGTCAGTCCCAAGGATTGCAATTCCAGAATCCTGACCTCTAACAACCAGCATTCCAATCTAGAATAGCTTGTTCCAAACAGCATGGCAAGCTCCTAAAGGGCATCACTGTTCAAGGCCATCCCGTTGAATACAAAAACAAACTGATGAATCATGGCCGTCTCCAATGTCGCAAACCAAGACAGAGGACGCAAACGGGGCAGGACTGGAGAAAACGACAAAGGGCCGGATTCCTGAGGGGCAAGGGCGCTCCAAAACCTTGCTTCTCTTGACCTTGCCATCCTTGACGATGCGGCAACATGTTATATTGTCATTTGGCCCATTGAATTGACTGCCTTTGAGGGGTCCGCACTGCGAAGGTGGCAGCCTTAGGGCCTGCCAACAAACATGTAAACAAAACGAAGGAACCAGCACACGTGGAGCCATCCAAAGCGCAAAAGAGTGCACCTTCATCACCAGGGAAGCCCATTCCAATCATGTTCCCAGAAGGTCCTATTTGAATCACCCTCCCCAAAAAGAAATTCGAGGAGTCCCATTTCACCGCCACTGTCTTTTGCGGGGGGAGGGGGGGGCCAAGGGAATGTCTGCAAGCCCCAAAAAGGGCACGCCTCGAGCAGCACCAGCTGCGCCCTTTGCAGGCTTCGCAGGCCCCCCAGCAGCAGCTCCAGCTCTGCGCCCTGCACGTCCGCCTGTGGGATTTGAAACCTATGGAAACCAAATGGGGAAGCCACCCCTCCAGGCGATTCCACGGAAGCTCCCGAACGGACCCCTTTAGAAGCCTGAGGGAATCCAAACCAAATTAAACCAACTAGGGGTAAGGCTTAGTGGACCTTTTGGCTTGCCCACACACATTGGATTGGGACATCTAGCTTCACCCTTGTGTAAACCTTTTGGGTTCCCCCAAAAGATCCGGGACAAGCAAGTGGGCTCGGATTTGAAGTTTGAAGGGCCTCCCCCAAACGACCAGTTATTTTGCCAGTTTCTCAGACATGTTGCAGGGGGATTTGATGTGGTTGGATCCTTTGGTGGACATGCGGCCCCAAACACTTAAATCATGCATGACTTTCTTTCAGAAACAGCCACCCCAATAAATGTTCCAGGTGTGGTGCTGGCAAGGCCCTCCTTGGTAACTTGAGAGCAGGCGAACCGAAAGCTGGCACCTTCTTTGCCACACTGCCTTTTCACCAGCCTGCTTTGGACAAGTGGGTAGCCGCTGCACCCCCCCCCCACTCCCCCCTCGTCGAAATTGCCAGTTCCAAGCGGACGAAAAAGCATGCGTCCACACACAATGTAGGGAAACCAGTCCAGCCTGGACAAACCAGGAAAGTCGAAATGGCAAGTCTAAACAAGCGGCAAAGCATGCGTCTAGACGACGTGTAACGGAACCAGGTTTAAAAAAAAAGAAGAAAAAAAACGTCACGGCACAAGCCTCGAGATTGATCTGCAATTTGTTACATAGTTCCCACCCCAAAGGACCTACATCAAAGTGAGCTTGGCTTGCCCGCGGTGAACTCGCCATCAACTAGGCCGAAATTCTGGCTGCGTCAAAAGCTCATGTGATCAGGGTTGTTTTCCCAATGGCATACCTTCCAATCACAACTTACTGATTGGACCAAAGTAAAAAAAGTTGAGCGGCTGTGAGTTCAATGGCGGCCCTTCAAGGATTCCCAATTTTGTTTGCTTCGGTATTTGCACACTGGCTTAACTGGGGCTGGCGGCCTTCTGCCCGCTTGTGAACCTCATGGACACCTGCCAACCCAGGCGCTCCAGTAAAATCACCAAGCCAAGGGATCAGTGTTTCTTGGACAAGCTGCCATAGTTGTCCCAACACCTGCTCTCTCTTTATTGGCTGAGTTCAGCATTCAGGCGACAACTTGTTGAATTGACCAACAATTCTCAATAAGGTGATGAAAGAAATATTGAGAGGTGTGGGTTCATACATTCAGCCATTGATACCAAGAACTGATGCGGGCCAATAAAGGCGGACCTGGGGATGCAGGGATGAGGCTCATACACTCACAGTCCACGCCTTGATGAGGTCGCAGCATGCCGGGAAATCTCAGCTGTCCAATGCAGCAAAATGCCTGTCGCCTGACTTTTTGGCAGTCGTGTATTTGAATGGTTCTCGGAAGGAATGCAACTTTGTAGTTAGACCAACTGTATGATTCCCAAGCTTAGAAACCCATTTTTCATCCATGGGTGACGCGGCTGCCGCAATGTCCTTGGCCTTCAAACAGGGCGACCTTACCCAAGAGCAGGAACTTTTAATCAATTCGAGTAGGTTACCCATGACAACATAGCTCAACAAGTCGCGCGGACTTCGCACAAAGCCTGGACGACTTGATGCAATTGCCTAGTAATTCTCGTTTCGAAGCAGCCCCCAACTCTTTGCGACGCCTTTGGCTTCCAATATGCTACAATGGCATGCTCAGGAAGGGTTTGCGACAAGTACAAAGCACCAAGAAAGTCTAAAGAAACAAAACACTAGCAACGTGCGAACATGCCTCGCATAGATCGGCATGTCAACTGAGTACTGTGACAAATATGAACTCACAAACAATGCAAACTATTTTTGGCCTGTTTGAATGCATCCCCTATCAGAACTGTTGCTCAGTCACACCAGCTTCCGATTGGCCTCGGCAAGTTCGAACCTACGCGCGTTCAGACACACAAACACACACAAAGAACGTGTCAAATTATTTGAATTGCGCATTGGTTCCCAGCGTCAGAACTTCCTTTCCCATGAACTGAGGCCAAGCACAAATGCTAGTGACAGTGAGAGAAACCCTGCGTGAGCACATCACAACTCAAGCACCTGCATCAAATGCGCTATTCTCACAGCACTCACAAACCAGGTCACGGGACTTCCTCCAAGTCGCAAGGCTTCACAACGTCATCAAGCGTGCGGCTCCGTATCAGCAAAGTCTCGGACAGGCGCGGGTCCATGTACCTGCCAACCAAGGACCAAGGGGTGCATCTGCAGATCTGTCTCTGTCAAACGATGCAAGTACTGCAGGTCTTGACAACATCAGCATGGAGTAGACAAACAATCCAGCATGAGCTCCCTTAACTCTTTGAATCTTTAGCATGTATCTCCCCCACTGCATGCACCAAGGATGTTCCTAGTTCTGATAAGATACTTCAGCATGCTCAACCATATTCTCCTGTGATCAGTTCATGGAATCTAAGTGACCCCTGGCGAAATTCAATTATATGTCAACGACCCTGAGGTCGTATACCAAAGCGGCACGCGATATCACTTGGTCACCCACTATGGTGATAGCTGAAAAGTAAGGGGGGGTTGCTGCTTGCCGTGGGCTGGTTTAGTTCAAGGCGTAGTGCTGTCCAGACGCAGATCGCTCCGCTCGCGAAAGATGGAGGCGCCAGTGGTAAGAGGATACCTGACTAGCTGCGCGCATGGGGGCATCTCAAAATTAGAATATTCTGCTGGCTTCATTTTAAGCTTTCATCAAAGCCAGCCCAAAAAAGAAGTCTGCTATTGTGAGATAGACTCCTGATACCGCTGAGAGGATCGCAGAACGTGTGGCTTCCCGTTCTAACTCCGTCGCAGGCCACGTGACATGGAAAAGCCACCAGAAAGGGGTAAACTGGCCGACCACGATGTGCTCAACGATGCAGTGATCATTGTCGATTGTCGGGGGTCCTTTTCAAAGGCGGCACAAAGTGACACCAAGGAAACACGTCACCTATTTATGTAGAGACAAATCCCAAGTTGGAATCAGGAAATCGGACTGCCCAACATCACTTAGATCATGCTCTTTCACCCGTAGGTAAAACCGGGGTGCCAAGGTGGGGCTCCATAGTTCCTAGACCAGCCCCTGTCAACGATCAACTGTGCGGCCCGCCTAGTACTGTGAAAGCGCAGCGACTGGTTACCCTGAGCCGTCAGAAGGGCGATCTCGAAGGGCACACCTCGGGGATTTCAACTGCTGGACCCGTTGGCTCAAGGTGGCTAGGTGCCCTTTGGAAGAACCGGCAGTACGTGAGTAGAACCACACTGAACCCGGCGGAGTTCGTCTGGCTCCAGCCAGCTGACCAAAAGAGGAGCCCTTCGTCTGGCTCCAGCCCTTTGAACACGTGAACTGACCTGTGCACTTCCCGGCCAGGCGCCCACCCGCTGAAGCTCTGGGCGATGGAGAGCATTCGCCTCAATCATCAAGAAGCGTGCTGAAGGGAAGACCTCAGTAAGGTCATTCCCACCACAGGCTGCTTGGAAAGGCAATTGGAATCCCGAACTCCCGAGGTTGCTGTCAAAGGGACACAAAAGCAAGTTGCGGCTCCCCTGTTTGAGTCACAATCAAAACTCAATACTAAGGTGGTCTGCCCCAAAACCATGTAACAGAATTAGAGGGCAGCCGCACCTAGTTCTGGCTGGGTTATTCAACCTTTACTTCTGCCCGAGTTTTGACTGCGGCTCATTTTGAGACACAGCCAACATTGAAACTTCCGCCAAGACTCTTGCCGGGCCTCCCGGGTCCAATTGCCAACGTGCGCACCCACGTCCACGATGCTGTTGGCTTCAAAGCCCAGCCGCTCCTGGCAAAATGGCGAAATGCCCCCCCTTCAGCGCCTCACTTTTGGTTGGAAACCCCGAAAAACAAACCAAACCCTCCATGTAAACCATATCGGTCTTATTCTAAGCATTTGTGTTGCCTTTGGTGATCAGCAGACTTATACATGCATCCCGGCTCTAGCGCAGCTATGCTCTGCTAGAACAGCTGCATCACCCCTGGGAGCTGCAGCGCTTGACGCACCTCGAATCGCCATGCTAACCTGAACAAAAATTATGGCGTGCACAGGTGGAAAGCGGCAGTCTGAGAAAGTCAAAACACCCGCCGCACCTTCACAAGAACTGAGAACTCCTCTCATCATGCGGATCTGTGAAGGCTGATCTGTTCCATCCACCTGTCAAAATCTGAAGGCCGAATGCTCAAGCATCTACGTATTTTCTTTTGCTCGGTCTCCAAAGAGTCGCCGGCGGAAAGACAAAAGAAGGTCTTGGCCGTCGGCGCCCGTCGCTCCTTGAAGAAGCGGAGTCGATCGATGCCGCCCCCCGTCCAGCCGAAGACCTCCGCCTGCTCCGACGCGTAGGCGCAGGTGCCCAGCACCAGAAGCTGCCACATGGCGGCATGGCAAGCAGCAGCTGGAAGGGGCCCTTGTCATCTCCGTGTCTCATCCCTTCAAGAGAAAGATAGAAATATATATATATATACATATATAATATGGGTGTGCCTTTTTTGGGGGGATACCGTGATACTACCCTTTTTGGGGTGCTTTCGAAGGGGCTTCAAAGGAAAACCGTCCAGTGTTGGGTTCCCCTTTCTGGCGACAAACGTAGAACAGGCAAAGGGACGGAAGACAGCTTCTCAGACTGTCATTCGAAACTTGACATATCACATGCAGCCTGTTGTCGATTCATTTGGCTAAGACCCTCGCACAACTTTGCTAAAGCCGAGACAAATGCTTGGAGTCTCACAAAAAAACGCCCACCACCAGCCCCGGACAAAGATAACAAAGCAATTTTCATATCTTTATTTCAGTCAAGGACAAAAATGTAAGCTGATCCCAAACGTGGACCCAAGACTAAGACGTGCGGGGTTCCAGCAACAGGTTAAACAAATGCAAACAGGTTGTGTCCATATTGACCCTTGGACAAGGAAGTTGGTTTCCTGCGAACAGAACCCGTGCGTGAGCTGGCTACGAAAAAGCTAGTTCTCGTACACAATAAGTAGGATGCAGCTACAACAGTACTGATTGCTGAAACCGTTCAGCTGTAGCGTGTCTCATCAAAGCAGCAGAATCCCAAACACGTGCCTGACTATGCGGATCAGTGGCTACAGAAGCAGGCTCAGTGGCACGTACGCACACCAAGCGAAAAGCACATACAAAAAAAGAGCACCCCCAACCACCCACACCCCATCTTCTTTAGTGCTCCCATCCCAGCGCACTTCCCGTGCCCGAACTCGTCAGGGCCGGCCTGAGTCTGAAAACATGGGTGCTTCCAAACAAGGGGGATCCCTGAACATTCTCATGTTCACTCCCTCTGAAATACCGTCCAAACAGAGGCCCCTGCTTTTAGAAACACCCTGTATGACTCGTATGACCTGCCAGCTGTCAACAGACGAGGATCACAACCCCCCCCCCTCCGTTGGCACAAGAGACAGCAGAGCAGAATATTGTAAATTCAAGCAAGCACTGACCCACCAATGCATGCACTTGCTTGTCCAAGCCCGCCACCCGGATGGTGTCGGCATCATGCTCGGCTGGGCGATCGGTTGCCCCACGCTTGGCTGGCCATACCCTAGGGTTTGCATCTGGCTTGGGAGCGCTTGCGACATTTGACTCGGCAGCGCTTGTGAGATTGTTTGGCTGGGAGCCTGTGGCTGGACAGGAAGCCCTTGCGAAACCGACTGGCTGGGCAGCGCTTGCAATTGCTGACCTTGCAGGGCCTGTGGCACCTGATGTGGCAGCTGGTGCTGATTCAAGCCCATTTGCGGGTGCCCTACCTGCGGTAGGTCTGGCATGTGTTGGTGCTGCATCTGGTGAGGCAGCATATCCTGAATATGCTGATGGTGCATCTGGCGGGGCACAGTGTCCGGGACATGCTGGTGCGGCGCCTGCTGGTGAGGCAATACATCCGGAAAATGCTGATGAGGCATCTGGTGCTGGGGCAGCGTATCTGGAACATGCATCTGGTGGCGGGGCATCAGATCTGGCACCTGCTGGTGAGGCATCTGGTGCTGAGGCAGCGTATCTGGAACATGCATCTGGTGGCGGGGCATCATATCTGGCACCTGCTGGTGAGGCATCGGCAGCGTATCTGGAACATGCTGATGGGGCATCTGGTGGACCTGCTGCGTCTGCTGTGACACTGGCTGCCAGTGATTGGAATGCTGCGGGCCGTGCGATGCAAAGTCACCAGGGTGTGAGAGCTGGGGGTGCCAAGAGGGTGGCAAAACCTCTTGCAGCATCTCTTGGACCTGTTGCTTGAAGAGCGGCACCTCTGCACCAATCTCCTGTCGGCGCCGGTTTGGTTTCCTTTCAAGCGAGGCTTCTGTATCACCCGTGTTCCGAGACACAAGTCATGCCCCCGTCCAAGCCAAAGTTGGGCGCGGCGCGCGGTGCCTGAGCACTCTCTGGACCCGAAGCAAGGGAAGGGACTTGCCCAAAGAACACAGACATGTCATCTTAGTTGGTTTCTTAGCTTGGGCTGGACTCTCTATGGGAAAAACAACAGGAAATTGCGTTGCTTTGGGCAAGCGGCTGCGACATTTTGCCGCCCCCGCCCCCCCGCCCATCCAAAGAAGTGCTCATGGTTCTGCATGCTCTGCAAGTGTCACTTCCGAGAGACGGGCTGGAAAAGGAACGCCACGGCCTGGCAAAATGGGACCCAACCTTTGCGATACTGCAAATCATGGTGCTGATGTGGGGCAATGCAAAAACCTGAAGTAGGAATGCAAATGTTTGATGCTCGTTGTCACTGCCTTAACCACCCCACATGTCCAGCGACATCTTGTGACCCAGATCCTGGTTCCAGTTCACACAAGTGCCAAAAGTGCACACTGATGTCATGGAGTGCAGCGCTGCCCCCTGACTGATTCATGCAAGTTGCCTCATTTGTCAAATTAAGACCGCACCCTTTGCATCTGACTCTACAATGGGGCATCCAGCATATTTAGCTATGGTGCCCAGATTTGAGTTTATTCACACATTGGTTACATGAGCTAATCTCACAAGTTGGGGGGAACCCCTCAAAGCGGCTGGTTGTGTGGCAGACTCGCATTACAAAGGCTCACGCACGCTTCACACATGCTGCACTGGCCTCTTTCCGCCTCAGACAGGGAGGCACGAACGAATCAAACTCAGTCGCGCAAGTTACTAGGTGGTGAAACAAAAGGGGCGGGTCAAACATACATGGCCGTTTTTGGATTGTGGTGCCGTCTTGTGGCGTTCAAAGCGGATTCCGAAAAGTGCCCCTAATTACCTAGTTTTGACAACCCCCACAGACACACACACACACAGACACCCACACAGACACACAGACACACAGGCACACAGGCACACAGACACACAGGCACACAGGCACACAGGCGCACAGACACACAGACACACAGACACACAGACACACACAGACACACAGGCACACACACAGGCACACAGGCACACAGGCACACAGGCACACAGGCACACAGGCACACAGGCACACAGGCACACAGGCACACAGGCACACAGGCACAAAGACAGACAGACACACAGGTACACAAACACACAGACACACAGACACACAGACACACAGACACACAGACACACAGACACACAGACACACAGACACACAGACACAGAGACACACACACAAACAACACACACACAAACACAAACACAAACAAACACACAAACAAACAAACAAACAAACAAACAAACAAACAAACAAACAAATAAACAAACAAACACACACACACACAAACAAACAAACAAACAAACAAACAAACAAACAAACAAACGCACACAGACACACAGACACACAGACACACAGACACACAGACACACAGACACACAGACACACAGACACACAGACACACAGACACAAAGACACGTATATTGCTGTCTTCGTGCAGTTCGATTCGATTTCTGAAAAGTCTCTGTGACGAACCTGCTGGCAAGCGGCATGTCAGCAAATTTGTTAGATGCGGCGTGGATTCAGATGGCGTCTCCTCTCCTAAAGCTACCCTGAAAAAAGACCTCAGCTAGAAGAAGTGCAGGACAAAGCAGCCTTCGACTCTTTTGCGCTCCTGCTGTGATACTTCCTCCCTAGAGCAAGATCCCACGGAGCTAATCTGTCGCACGCTTTATGATGGCGAAGCCAAGCAATGCTAACTGCTACCAGCCAAGAGAACATCACAAGCTACCATTTGCGACAACATACGCTTCTCCGATAGAATTGAAGTAGAATTCCGGCTGGTCCGACTGCAACCTAATACGAACCCTTGTGCTCACTGCAGCTAGGAAAGTTCTGACCCACAAACGCAGTCAGACCTACCGACCACAGCCAGCTGGCTCCTTCAGAGCGCCGCTGGTTCATCGTAGGGGCAACCCCCCTAACTTCTGCATGACCATTGCCGGCCCAGCACAACAAAGGCCACCAGACTTGACCAATTGTCGAAGTCCCAAGTGGAGAGGCTGCGGCCAATCTTGCTTCATGACTTGTGAAGTCATTGGGATGGCCAGTCGGCCAACTGACCCCAACAACTGTGCCCCAGCAATCTACGATAGACTAAGAAAGTGCCCCATCCTCACACATACACACATACAGTTTGCGAACTGCTGCCCAAATCGCAGCTCGCCAGAGCGCCCCTAACACAGGTCTCTAGGCAAAGCGCTTCATCCCCAGCGACAAGACGCCGCCAATGATCAGAAGCTGCAGCAGCACCTGACCAACATGTACCAACTGAACGATTCCCCTTGGAATCATCCCGTCAACACCCCTGCCAAGAGCTTGTGGCATGGCTTTCACAAAGCATCGCAATCTACAGTATGTGACATTCACATAAGAATAATTGTTGATGCTCGCAGTGTCCAGTTCAGGTCACACAAATTGATGCATGAGCTGATACAAAGCGAAGTGCCTCCCGCTTTCTGGACATTGACAGGACCACGCCGCATAACAATTGAAGACTTGAGTGCGAGAGGCGATTGTAATCATCCAAAGAGTCGGGACAGTTTTGTTTCACGAAGAGGTCAGCAAAAAAAGGTACGCATCAACAAGCTACGCAACCGTGCGAGTCCACCTTTGCTTGGTTTCGAGAAATCAAAAAATGCTTAAATGAACAGAATAGCAAAACAAGCAACTACACGCTACTGCTGCTTGTTCGGGCCCGGGTCTCCTGTGCTTCAAGCTTGCCCCTAGCAAGCTGGTTGAGCTATCACGGCAACTCTCGGTGCCCTTTGCTCGTTTCGTCATACTGCATTTCGGTCTGCAGTCTGCTCGCCCTGGGCATGTTTCTGGTGCTGGCTGCAGCCCAGGGACGAGGCTAAAGAAGCTGAGGCCCAGATTGGTGCAAGCAGACGGCATCTGCCAGGAGCAAAGCTGCTGCTCCTCCCAGGGTCACTTCACAAGGCACAATTCAGGAGCTCTCTTATTTGGAACGACCCCACATCTGACACGCATCCAGCTGCAAGAGGGGAACATCAAACTTTTTGGGGGTCTTTCAAAATGAAGGCAACACACAGCACCAGTCCTCCATTGGATGAAACCCCGTGCTTCTTCCAATATTCTGCAGCCTGAGCCCGTTGCCACCGGCCTCTATCTTGCAACGCAACGTGTCCAAATAGATGACCCCTATGATAGGGGGAGGTGTGATTGAAGTTGCCCAGCCGCAATTATCTAGTTCTCCCACAAAAAAAGAACTGGCCATCTCAGTGGTGAACCTCCCCCAATCCCATGTTCCATTGTGGGCAAAGAGATGCGCCAGGCAACAACGGAGGAGCGTGCTGCACCAAAAAAACAGTTCATGGACCTACGCCCCAGAATTTTGACCAAGAGCAATCAAGCTGCCAAACCAATTGAGCGGGGGGTCCCACAAAAGACACACCTGTAGAGGTCAACCGGGGGGCTGATTAATCCAAAGGCAGGCGGCTGCAGGAGAAAGATGCTGCTGATGCGCGCCATTGGACTTGCCAAGGAGGAGGTCAACGGCTTCACCAGCGCCGCGATGCTGAAATCTGCTGACCTCAAGCTTCAAGGCTTGCGGATCAGAAACTGAACGATGAGACCGCAAAAATGGCCTACCTGATTTAATAGTGCATATATCATATCATATGTCTCCTTCCAACTCTCCAGCTGATTGTTGTTGTTGCTTTCCTCCTTCCAACTTTCTAGCATCACGTCTGCTACCTCCAGCTTTTGCCCCCGGGCCCAGACACTCAACACGTGAGGCAAACGGGGCTTTTTTCTTCTCGCAGGCAGCCGTCGGCTCTCCAAAGTGACTTCTTGGAAGTCATTCTGGGAGATTGAAACTGTGGAGCTGTTGATAGAAGGGAAGAGACGGTAGAGGTCATCCCAGTCCATCCAGAATGCACCATCTTTGCCAAACTTTGCATTCAAGGCTTTGGTAACAAATGGGTTGGCAGCCCACTCCTGGCCTTGTTCACGCCAGGGTACATTTGGCTCGCAGTAGCCGTGCGGGTTTCGCAGGCAAACCAGTCGGAATCCCCAACCTCCACCGCATGCAGGAATGAGTAGGAGTGCCAGGGAACCAGACCCCAGAGAGCCCAGGGGCGCATCCGCCGAACAAAGTCATGTTTCGCCCTGCAGATTGCCGGTGAGGGTGGCAGGGGATATAGTCCTCGATTTCGATGATTTTCCACTCATCAGTCTGGCAGTCGAAAGGACGAAGCCTGTACCTACCATCTTGAGCTAGCTCCTTTGTTTGGAAGACATGCTCTTCGAAGTAAGAAGGAAACTCGGCCAGTCAAGGGATTGCAGCCACCAGCCAGCAATCTCCAAGATTCCCCCGGCAGATATCAGCTGGCTCCGGATCTCCGAAGGCACATGCTCTATGCCTTCAGTGCCGAAGCCTACGGCCCGGATCCATTCGCACTCGCGAATGTTTCTCATCCCGATTGATGACATATCATGCGGAAACTCTGGATCTTTCCAGCCTTCCGGCACCTTCCTCAACTTTTCATCAAACTGTACCGCTGTGACCTTGACAAACTGACCCCGGCGCTTCCACACAGCTTTCTCGGAGGAACTGCTTATAGTGCGGTCGCACCACAAAAAACTTCGGGCGCCCAAAGCTACCTCTTGGCAAAGTTCCCGGCAAATTTGATGCTCGTGGTAGAAGATGTAGCATTTGGACCACTCACCAAAGTGGACCGGCCTTCCGCCAAAGCTCTTCTCCTGCTTCTCAAATGCTTGCCAGCTTTCAACGTACTCCTTCTCGGCCACTTGTTTGGAGACTTGGGCGACTTCGGCAGCTGGCACTTCTTTGGTAGCTAGAAGCAAGGTGCAGTTCATCTGCAGCTCCTTCACCCAGCATGCATTGTCCCCTTGCTTGGTGATGACTTTCCAAGGGGTGTCCCCTGTCATGAGGTGCCCGCTGAGTTTTCCAGCAAGCTTGGTACTGGGAGCCTCCTACAGGGCAAAGGGTCTGAAATTTGGATTGATTTGGGGTGAAAGCACAGGAGGAACCTGGCGGCGGAGAAATCGGCCCTCCCGCGGTGCCCTTAGTTCCTCCCTTGTGATGGAGCCACTTTTATCTTTGTCAAAGCGGCTAAACGTCTCTAGCACTTCCGCATCTGTCATTGCAATAGCGATGCAAGGGCTGCAAGGCTTCGCATGCACGCGCAAAATAAACCGCAGTGATACAAACTGTTGTTCTCGTTTCCACCCTCGGTCTTTGTTCCGCGGGGTGCTGTTGCAAACCTCCCCATCTGCCAGCCCTGGCCAAGCGGCCCAAGCCGGCGAGCTGCCGTGGGGAAGAGCAGGGAAAGGTCCTCGCGGAATAGGCGAACATCCTTGCTCGAACAAGTTTGGTGACCCTAAATGGGCTGTAACAAACTGGTTCTAGGATGCGACGCGCACATGACTTCCTAAACCCCGTTTAGGGTCTCCGAAATAACTTTCCCAAGTCGAAGAGACTTGGGCCTCACCATCTCACACCACACAAATCGCAAAAAAAAGAGAAAAATCAGCAACTGGCAGGGATGGTTGAGGGCTACGACCTCCCCTTTGCAACACGGCCACCCCAACCCTCACTCTTAAACAAGTTCCGTCGTCAAGCTAAGAAAATACCTGCAATGTAACGCAGGCACACCAGGCAGAGAAGAAACCCTCAGATCCGTCCTCTGCTGAGAACTGCGCCCACACCTGGGACAGACGCTTCAGGCCTTCTGGCTTGCTCAGGTCCTTGCGTGCACAAGGCCGTTTTCGTGCAACCTTCCGATACACTGCCTTACCGTTTCGCTCATGCTGGCAACTGTGCTGACCAAATGAATGGCATATGCGAGTCGGTGTCCATCTCAAGTTTGCTTGAAGGGGTCTATGCCTTTAAATAAATATGAATATGTTTGTGTAGAGATCATACACGTGCGGCAACGTTTCACAGTGATTGTCGGAGACCAAGGAACTGCAGGAGCCTGCTCCAACAGAATAACACATAAGCCTTCAAACATTCAGATGTTGCAAATGCAGCGACAACTGTTGCCGGCTCCTTCAAGTTGTCAAGGGCTGATGGCCTACAATCACGAGGCCCTCAAACTACCACATCCAGATATACATTAGATATATATATATATATGTATATATCCGAGGTACCTTATTCACACAACATCTCAATCGGAACAGGCGACGAGGTCATTCGGGAGATGAACCATGCCACAACAAGCCTGCCACAATTCATACGATTTCTAAGTAAAACCATAGAAACACCGTTTACTTTCGAACTCCGAACCATGGCAAGCGCAAGGTTCAGCTCGCTGGCTGGCTGCAGCCTTGACCTTCTTCCAGCAGCTTTGGAGAACGCCGTCGGGATCAAGCCCAGGCACATTCCCCCAGGCCGTCCCCTAACGGGCTTGTGGATGCAACCGCCTCATGGAATTTGCCCACGCTGGAGACAGGAAACGCCTCCTTGCAGCAGCCCTGGCCTACAACAGCATGCCCCAAGCGCGGTTTGAGAGACGCTGTGGCGTGTCTTGCGTCCTGCCGAGTCGCGCTGGCGGAACCTGCAGTTTGTGGACCCAAGCCAGCTGTCTGCGACTTAGAGTGTCTGGACTATCGCCAAGCAGGAGATGGGTACTAAAAGGCGGCCGCTCCTTCCACGCGTTGGAGCCCGTCCTGTCTGGAGACCGGGTCATCGCCAAAAACACAACAGTACGCCACCAAGACTGGCCACGGCAAGTTCGAGACAATGGGCAGATGCGGGAATACGGGGTGCAGTCCATTGGCGGAAGTGCCACCGTCTACAAGCATCAGGCCAACCTCAAGCTCATGCCCCGCAAGCTTGAAGATGATGACCAGCACGTGCCGAGCTTGCACCTCGTTGAGGCTAAGACGGGCAAGTTCGACATATGTGGGGGTGCCGGCTGGAGGGGACAGGGCGTGCCTTTACAATGCTTCAATATGCCATGCAGCGCTTGGTCCAAGGTTTCAACGCCGACGACTTGGTGGATAATGACAGCGGCGCGCGCAAGCTTCTCACCCATGTCCACGGAGGAGGCCTTGGCAGTGGAGATGCCGGGCGACCCGCTGTGGCCCGGCAAGGGGGACACCAGTACTTTGCCTATGCTGCCAAGCCCACCGTCTACGCCACACACACTTTAACACGGCATCACAGTCGAAGTTAACCAGGAAGAAGTTGACGGCCTTCGGCTTGTTTGGACTGAGCCAGGCCTGGGAGATGGCGGGGCCATGAGAGATGGTCCTGTCCGATTACTTCGTCAGGGCAACCACTCCGACCTCTTAGTGTGCAGGCCAAAGCGGTTTCGGATTTGGCCCAAGGGCCTTCGCGCCAAGGCGCGTCGCGCCAAGAAACGTGCTGGTTTCGAATTGGGTGCAAGGGCCCCTTCAACGAAGGCGCAGCGCAATTTGAAACTTGGCAATTTGAAACTTGGCAGGGTGCAAGAAGCCCCTGCCCCCCCTCCCTCCTGGATGACATGGGGGGGTGTACCGGGCCCCGGACTGCGATCATATAGGTATACTACTATTCCCCATGCTCACTTCCGGATTGGACTGGCCAAACAAAGTCTGAACTGTTCATTGTTTTGGCATAATGGCCTATCCAAAAAGATTTAGGTCCATGAACTCATGGAGGGAGTAAATGTATATAGGTTTTGTTAGGTTCCTTACCTGTAGATAAAAATACTCCAGGAGGACTTCAGTCGTCCCCACCAGCGTAAGGGATATCTAACATGCGATGAAGCTGAATCCGTCCTGCAACCTGGCCGAGTCTTAGTTGCTGCGTTTTGAGCTGGCTGCGTAAGTTCTGACCCTTTCCGCTGGTTAAAATTGACCCCAGGGACTACCAGCATTCATTTGCTTTGAAGCTGCGGCATGTGCGGCACTGTGGCTCAGCTCACTGACCTGCTGAGCAGACGCGTGTTATCAGATTTGCAGCCACTGCAAATAGAAGCTAATGGGATGACCTCCATTAAATACTGGGAAACCGGACCACTGCTTGGTACACCTTTCTGGGATTCCATGTTAATTTGGAATGTAGTGCAAGGTAGCATCACTATCATCGTTTTAGCAGGCTTCAACCGTCCTTGAGGAAGCCATTCGCCAGTTCCAGCGCACGTGACTCCGCTTGCTCACGCTCAAGGTGTGCGAAGCGAGCCAGGCAGGAGGAGCTCTTGTGCCTAAGCTCTTGTCAACATGGGTATGACTGGGCAGGAGGACGCCCAAATGGTGTTTCTCTTTCAAAACACAAACCTATTTTGGTGCGAGAAAACGTTGATTGCAACAGCAGAAAGCTTTTACAAGTAGGCAAATTGCAAATTGTACGCAGTGATGCATCCTTTCTGATCATTTATTTCCCGTTTGCGCCAGCCATCCCTGCTGCAGCCATCTGCAGCCTCAAAATATATTTGCCAGACTTGCCATCAACAAGGATGAGGTGACTATAGTAGCAACATGTAGCAACTTGGTTTGCTAGAGGATGCTACCTCGTGAAGCTTTCTCTGCCTTGCCCAGTTAGCCCGACTTCTTGTGGTCACGTGCTTTTGGCAACAGTTGAAGTGTGATCGGCTGCAGTGTCCCTCCCTAATGTGTCCATCGGTCGACATAGCAGCTTCCATCTCACAAAGCAAAATGTCACCTTGTCAAGAAGCACGTCATCAACACTCACAAGACTTGGCCAGTTGTTGTTGCATCTTTTGTGGCACGTTGCAGCGTCCGGCGAGTCTGGTTGACTAGCGGGCCCACACCCGCGGTGAGGAGATTAAAATCCTGATCGGTACATCCGGTGCTCTGATGCTGCTTTCATCCCCTTTCAGCAGGTACACGCAACCATCAATATCCGTTACGCCCCAAAAGGACACGGGAATCAGCTGACTGAAGCCCATCGACGTTTGTAATTTGGCGTGAATGCAGTGTCTCGACTTTGTAACATGTAATGCATATATATATATATATATTTGTATGTATATAACAATCAAATATATATTTGGTTGTGTGTGTGTGCGTGTGTGTGCGTGTGTGCGCGTCTGTGCGCGTCTGTGCGCGTCTGTGCGCGTGTGTGCGCGTGTGTGCGCGTGTGTGCGCGTGTGTGCGCGTGTGTGACATGTGCGCGTGTGTGCGCGCGTGTGTGCGCGTGTGTGCGCGTGTGTGCGCGCGCGTGCGCGCGTGTGCGCGCGTGTGCGCGCGTGTGCGCGCGTGTGCGCGCGTGTGCGTGCGTGTGCGAACGTGTGCGCGCGTGTGCGCGCGTGTGCGCGTGTGTGCGTGTGTGCGTGTGCGCGCGTGCGCGTGTGCGCGTGTGTGCGTGTGTGCGTGTGCGCGTGTGGGCGTGTGTGCGTGTGTGCGTGTGTGCGTGTGTGCGTGTGTGCGTGTGTGCGTGTGTGCGTGTGCGCGTGTGCGCGCGCGCGCCCGCGCGCGCGCGTGCATGCGTGCGTGCGTGCGTGCGTGGGTGGGTGGGTGGGTGGGTGGGTGGGTGGGTGGGTGTGTGTGTGTGTGTGTGGGTGGGTGTGTGGGTGCGTGCGTGTGTGCGTGCGTGCGTGCGTGCGTGCGTGCGTGCGTGCGTGGGTGGGTGGGTGGGTGGGTGGGTGGGTGGGTGGGTGGGTGTGTGTGTGTGTGTGTGTGTGTGTGTGTGTGCGTGTGTGGGGTATCCATTTTGCAAGTTGGCTGAAAGAGAACCCAAAAAAAAGAACCACAATGAGAGCGGGTCGTGCAGTGCCCAAGCGCTTGTCTCGAAAATGGGTGGTTTCCCTTCGACTTCGCTTTTAACAAGCAACAGGGTGCCAGGCAAAACACATCCTGCCGTGTCCTCCGCCACCTTGCCCACACCGCTGATGACCTGACATGTTTGAAGCAAACAAACTCACAATGCGGCGAGAGCCCGCACCTTCGGCAAGGCATCGAAGAGACGGGTGAAGATGGTCTTCAAATCTTTCACCGTGGCTTTGTCTAGCGCCAAGTCCTGGAGGAAGTCGCTGCAAGTGGATTGGTGGATGCGGTCGTCCCATTTTAGAGCGGAGCCTGCACTTAACACTCTCCCACCAAGTTGGTTAATCTAGGGTCTTCTATTGATCTGTCTGCGGGGTGGGGGGGGGTAATATGCTCCTATGCAAATCGGCTATGGCCACATGGCCAAATCTCAAGCAAATTGGAGACTGCCCTGATAGGCAGGAACTGCAAACATGTGACGACAAGCCGAACGCGGCCCCCTGTTCGTCACAATCTCCATACAACCGCCATGCAACCGCCCTGATAGTTATGTGTGCGGGTGTTACAACATGGGACCCCTCCAGACTCCAAACGGCTGCATCCCTCCGAACTTGAAATCGGTCCAAACGGTTGGTTTCCTCTGCATTGTTATTGAAAACCACCGCAAAAACAAGGATACCCTTCAACAAACGACTGGTCCTGCACCAAAATCAACGCCTTCTCCGCCGCCCTGGCGCCCTTATGGAGGGCAGCTCGGACACGCTCGATCAAGGCCAGGATGGGCCCATGAATGTCGTGCCAGGCTCGCAGGATGGCATTGACCAGCTCCTCGGAATGATTTGCAATGGGGGCCGGGCTTGTTGGTGTTCACATGTGTTCCCTCTTTTCTTGTGACATCGCAGTCAAGCCGCCGCGCTTCATTTTTTGTGAAACTGTTCCGAAAGGCTTCTTTGCAGAAGTAGCTGCACAACGTGGCATCAAATGCGGCCATGTAAAGCAGCACCTCATGTCCAAATCCACCATCGTTTGTGTGGGCTTGGCAATCTTACCCGACAACTAACCGATTCACGGTTGATTAGGCACAAGGTGTCCCAACAGAACCGTAAGCACGCCCAACAGAACTGAAGCACCCGGGCACTTAAACCAGTGCACAAAAACAAAACTACACAAAGTTGCTCAGACTCAAAGCACGCGCACACAAGGCGCGCTCAACACGCGCAAGCCATAAGCGACTGCAAGCGCACCACCGAGCAAGAACATCGGCCAAACATCTTTGCCAACAATGTCCGCATCCCCCAACTGTGAAACGGCAACCTTCATGAGCAGGCAGTCAACCCGAGCCAAGCCAACAATCAATCTTATGTGGCGGGGCACCGCTAGGAACACACAAGCAAGCGAGCAAGCAAGCAGGCAGGCAGGCAGGCAAGCAAGAAAGTAAGCAAGCAAGTGAGCAAGCAAGCAAGCAAGCAAGCAAGCAAGCAAGCAAGCAAGCAAGCAAGCAAGCGAGCGAGCGAGCGAGCGAGCGAGCGAGCAAGGCACAGCAGGGCAGGGCAGAGGCAAGCGGGCAAGCGAGCAAGAAAGCGGGGAAGCCAGCAACCAAACAAGCCATGCTAACGAACGCGCCTGGCCGTCATTCACCAACTTCGTGGCCCTGCTGTTGACATCCAGCATCTGCACCACTTGCCTGGACTGCGACGTTGCGGGCACTTTGGGGTTGAGGGGCCGGAACCCGTGGCTGTCAGAGTATCTTTTTGTCGCGTCTGGTTTCGGGGTGGTTCAAGGCTCAAGGGTCGATGGGCCTGAGGCAGGATTCTTTCGCATAGTCCGGCTGGCTGGACATGCAAAGCATGCATTCTCCCCCCCCCAAAAAAAAAAGAAAAGAAAAGAAAAAGCAGAAGCAACCTAGCAAACACACAAACAAAAGAACAAACAAACGAACGGGCAAGTTGGAAGCGCAGCCAGTAGCCCACAACCTGAGGACTAATTAAGCCCTTGGCTTGCGCAGTTCTTCGCCCAACTCCTTGGCAATTGTCTGCTCCTCGGTCGTCTCGTTCATCTCGTTGGGCATGAGCTGAACAAGTTGGCCATCCAGCTCCTGGATTCAAACTGCCCAGTCTCTCCTTTTCTCCCGCTCCAGTTGCATTCCGTAAGCATATGCATCCGAACCAAAGTGCCGCCAATCCTGCAAAGCCGCGAAGAAACCATCCCGCAATGCAAGGAATTTCAGGACCAATTAAAGGTATATAATAACGTGACATTATCAAGAAAATTATCAAGCATGCAAAGCTCCACGTTGCTTCTCTTCCACGAGGCTTTCAGAATTACACAAAAAGCAAGCAGCATGGCTGCACACCTCGCACAGCTCTAGTCTCGGGGAAAGGCTACTTGGCTACCTGGCCGGGTGCTTGGAAGAACTCAAGGTACTCATTTGCTCACTGGCCAGCTACTGAGTTTGCTTGCATGATTGTGCTCCCGCTTTTGGGCGATTATTTCAATTTCCCCCTTTTCCGTACCCGGGCTCCTCCAATTTGGTAGTGATGTCCCTGAGAATCAGCGAGCCATCAGACCTGGGCATACGGATCGATGGCGCATCAAACAAACGGCGCTCCCCACATGTCCCTTGTTGATGGTTTGGAAAATAGCCCCTGTTTGACGCCCCTGGCGTGAATAACTGTTTGGAGCCATGGCTGGACTTGGGTCTGTCAAGCCAAGGCAAGTATCCTTCTTGTCGCTGTTTGTCTCTGCCGGACAAGCTGTGGGCAAGCTACGGCGCTTGGGCGAGCGCGTAGCGCATGTACTTCAGCCAGCGTTGGAACAGTACCTCAGGTTGCTCGGGCGTGAAAGTTTGAGCATCATACATGGGCGCCCTTTAGTGCCCTTTTGTGGGATTCCAGAAGCCTGCTTGACAAGGGCAGCCTCTAAATCAGCTGGCAAAGGTGAGTTGCCGGCACAGATGTATGATGTATGCCTTAAGAAACCCGGCGCTTACGGCGACTTTGCTGAGATCCGTGCAATTCTGTGAGTGCTGTCTTGCGCATGGTTCGATGCCCGGCCACGACCCTGCTTGCCGCAACAGGGACCTTTCCCATGCTGGGCCCCTCAGCCTGCCTAGCCTGCGGGCCAAGGCACGTCCGCCACCTTCCACGCGCTGGAGATCGTCTCCTGAAGGCGGGTACAGCCCCTCCAAAAATTGGTTGGAATCGAGCAAAACATGGCCCTTATCTGCTTTGCTGTCTTTGCCCATATGCCTAGCGGGAGTGCCAAGTCAATGCCCTCCCAGCATAGCTGCGACTGCAATGCGGCAATGCGGCTTGCAACTCGAAGGGTATGATATGGGGCCATTTCGTGGCAAGCAGTTCTGGCTCGTTGGCCACTGGACCGCCAATGGCTGCGGACTTGATTTTGAGGTCACGGAGGTTCAGTAAGCGAATGCAAGGTGCACACTTTACACCCTGGAGTCCCGGCAACTTTTCCTCAGGCAGTTTGGACAGGCGCCCAGACTCTTGGAAGCGTTGCGTCGGTTGCAATACGCTTGCTGGTCCTGCAGCTGCTGGTAAAAAAGCGACATGTCGCCCTCCATCACACCTGGGTGTGCGAAATCTACGTGACCTGATTCACTAAAGCAATGCTTGAATCCTTGACGCTGATATTGTGCACATCTGCTGAATTCAGACCTGAACACATGATAAACAATAGCTGGAAAGTAATGCGTGATGTCCAATATCTGAAGCGTCCGCCATTTGACATTGGCTTACATTGAGGGATGCCGCGATGCCGCAGCGAACAAGCCCACAGCCCAAAGACAGACTTTCCGTCACAATGCAATCCCAGGCACCTCGCAGCAGTGCTCCTGTCAAAGAGAGCAGAAGCGCTTTCCACCTGCGTCTCTGTCTTGGGCAGCACATGCGTGGATCACATGCGAGCCACGGTCTCCAACTGACATGGGGTTTTGCTGTAGCCCTCAATGTGTAATGGTAGTTTTGCGAGTGCCCCTCATGTCTCATGATGTCTCATGTTCTCCCCCTACTACCCCAAACGACCGAAATATTGACCTTTGCCCACATCAAGCGCAAAGCAAGCAAAGGGTTGGCCAATATCACGCAGCCGCTTGTAGGCTATATTGCTGGACATCGGCTTTGCCCAAAAGCAAGCCCACGCGTCGACGATTTACAATACCGCATGGACAAAATGCGGGGGGTGTTCTTCACTCAGCCTCGTAAAACTCTAGCTTCACGCTGCCTCTTTGCAACACTGTCAGCGCCGGTTGCCGCCAAAGACCGCGCCAGCTCCTGGGCTCAAAGGAAAGTCCGCCACAAGTCAGCTCATTATGTGTGGTTGTTATTTTTTCTGGATTTGGGCTCATGGCAGGCTGTCACTCCATCGCTCCTGAGTCGACTCCCCAGGCTCCGGAAGCATGAAGTAGAACAGGCTTTCACTGCGGATGTAGCTGCTCACCGGGTAGGTCTGTGCATGCTCTTGACACTTTGACTTCCAGTTGGCATCTGGCTAAATGTTCCCCGGAGCATATGTTGCCTTCGGTACGCACTTACTCAGGCTCACTCCCCTGAAGCTTGACGTTGACCTCCGAAAAGGAATTTTGGGTGCCGAGTCAGTCTTGGAGAGCATAGCATAGTCATCAACTGGCAGCCTTCGCAGTGTGGAGGTAGATGCAGGCGGTGGCTGCGAACAGCGCTAAGGAGACCATTGTACATCGAAAACCTGCAGGGGCGACAGAGGGAAGCAAACCAACTCAAGTTCTCCTCGAAACACTCTATGTCTGCGCTGAAGGAGTCTGCACAACCTTACTTACGTGACGACTGCCAGCCTATTTTGGCGTAGTCCGGCTTTGATTTGGCTGCGTCGAGGGCGTCACAAATCACTGCAATGAAGAGCGATGTGACCTCAAACTCGGAGTGCCCGATGCGGCATGGCTGCCAGGGAATTCATCTGATCAAATGCTAGTGTAGCTAACGATGCGAATGACGGACCTCTGCATAGAAGTGTCCAAGCACAAAAAAGTCAAGCGACCCTTTTTCCTCAAGGCAGTGCCAGACCCAGAAAGGGTGCAAGCATGGCATACTCACATGCACGTGAAGTTCGGAGGCTGTGCCAAGCCCCTATAAAGTTGCTCACATGATGGGAACCCAAGCCTGGGCTCAGCAAATCAGAATGCATTGAATAGAAATAAAGCAAAGGGGGCAGGCAACATGCCTGTAAGTGGGCTCACATAATCAAATCAGCGATTAGATACATACAGCAAGGTGAAGATAGGACAATGTTACAAGAGCCCGGCACTGTGCTGCAAAGGCTGTGCAGGGTGGGTGCTCGTGTTTCTGGGATTGCCACTCAATGGTATTTCCATGTGGGTTGCTTCCAAGCGCTCGACAGAAATCTTACAAATGATGCATTTTACAAAGGCATATGGCAGAACTCGTTCACACTTGGCATTGATTCAAGTCCAGCTTGGAGCAATACCCAGTAGTTCAACTTCCAGCTTCTGATAACTTGATATGCATCGGCTTTCTTCCAGCCAAGACAACAAAGAACAAGATCCGAACTATGAATCCGAGGCACTGCGGCGATGAGCGCAAAAAGCGACAGGAAGGACCAAGGCCTCAGGGACTCCAAGACCTCGCAGTCTGCGACCGTGCTGCAGAATTCCGAGGACCAGTCCTGGGTCTCCATGGGTTGGGCGTGTTCTTTTTGTTTTTTGTTGCGGGGGGGGAGTGGGGTTGGTAGGGGGAGTGGGGTCCGGGAGGGGCTCGCACCAAGCCACAAAGGCCGAGATGTAGTGGGAGATTTGAGTCCACAAGGTTCAAACGCTAAGCCTTTGGATGCCTTTGGACGCCTTTGGATGCCTTTGGATGCCCTTGGGCAGTGCGAGTATTGCCACAATTCATCTGCTCTTGCCGCGGGCTCCGCAGTGCCACAGGTCACAGCAAAAGATCTCGGGCGGAACATGCATGAAAGAAACAAAACACCCAAAAGGGTGTCTCAATATAGTATGCTTTGGGGCTTCCCTTTAAGCCAATCCCAAAAGTGCCCACAAAACCGAGGCTGCACAATGGGTCCTCGGGCGCCACCTGGAACTGCTGCTCCAAATCCCCGATGTCCCCATCCGCCGGCTCGTGCTCCCAGAGTCGGCGCACAGGGCCCCAAAGCAAAGGCACCTCAGCACATCGCAACGATGGCGTGGAGCTCCCTAGCTGTACCAAATGACTCAGCATTGCGCAGCAACCCTTCAGCTAATGTGAACGGGTTGGAATTTGTGGGGCAAACCATCGCGGCGAGCAAAGCAAATCCGCCTGTCGCATGCTTGGCAACCCCTTGGAGGCCGGTGTGTTGTGGAGATGCTGTTCTTGGTATGGTTTGATTGGGCTAAGTTTCAATTCAAACTGTTTGCGGGGAACGCAGGCGGCCCTGGCTGACCGTGTTCCTGCCCATCCTCCCAAGCAGGACACGGAGAAGAAGAAACATAACAAGAACAAAACAAGCGCAATAACAAATACAAGAACAGGAACAAGAACCACTAACACACCAAAGAACAGAGTGACGACGACGATGACAATGATAGCCGCAGCGGCAGCAGGAATGGAAGCGGCAGCAGCATTAGCAGCTATGCTTCGTCTCCCCCCCCGAAACACACAACCAAAGTACAAGCAAAGGGCAAGCAAAGGGCAAGCAAAGCACAAGCTTTGCAAAAGACAAGCCAGGGGTACAAGCAAGGAACAAGCAAAGGATAAGCGCTGAATGTTTGGCGAATCTTCATTCATTCCTTCTCAACAAAACAAAGCACCTCAAGAATATGTAAAGAAATCACAAGAACAAGTGAACAACACATCTGCACAAGCCGGTTTGGCTTCTGGCTCAGCTTCTAAATGGAACCCGTCCATAGGCCATGCAACACAGAGCCAAACATGAGCAACAAAGCCAGCTGAAGGATTTAGTGTACGATTGGACTGGCCCATTCATGCCTAGCTCCACTAAAGCAGGCCTCCGAGGTTGGGGCTGATTTTGTGGATCGCAAGTTGCAAAAGAACTGATCTCAACAGGATGCCTTGTTGTTGGTAGAGTCTTTAGTCTTCAATACGTTTTGGCTACCCTGCGTTGTTGCACAATTGATCGGCAAAAGTAGCCATTCTGGTTCTCTTCGCTGAAGAGGCAGCCTTGCCCCAAGCCATTTCTGCGCCACAGCCATGTCATCCCCCTGTGCCCGCCAACCTCAATGAACTAAAGGAACGGCTGTTACAGGGCTCTTTCTAGATCTCGAATTATAAGCATCACTCCCCGCAGATTGAACCGCCCACAACCGAATTTCAAGTGACGCATTCCAACCCATCGGAGCCAGCGCCGAGGAACCCGCAAGCCCTGCTCTGTCTGCACTGTCGAAAGGCAGCTGCTATGAAGCCTTGGCATGCATGACCACTGTCTGCACAATCCAACAACTGGAAAAAATGGATGAAGGGATTCCGCTAAAAGGACTTGATCATGGGAGAGCTCTGGGCGAGCTCGTTTTTCACGTTCTCTTATGCACTTCGCACAACATATTGACGCCCAGCTTCCCCAACTGGCTGGTGCTTGGAAGCTCCGATCTGAGCATCGCGTTGGTTTGTTGCAAAATTTTGCCATGCCCGAAAGATCCTTTCCCCCTCCCCGAAACCCAAAGCCAGGCAGCCGAAAGCCAGCCAGTTAAGCAGGTAAGTCTGGACCCTCTCGGAGCCGTGACCCCCGCACATTCCAGCCACTTCTCAATCGCCAGACGCTAGCCCAAACAACGTGAAAGATGCTGGAGAATGCTGGCGCGGCAAGTCGATACCAATAGTTGCGTCTGTGCGTCTTGCATGTGCGGATGTGGGCCTGCAAGCCTGTCGCGCTGCATCCCCACGCTGAATTTCAGGACATTCTGTCAACAAAGCACCATCTAGCCAGCTTTTCCGACACACGTGGACCTCCCAAGAACTGAATGCGACAAGGTGCCGGTCAGCGAGCTTCAGCCAGCGGTCGTTCGGAGTGCTGTCATGCAGGGAGTCGCAAAAGGCTTCCTCAGCTTCGAATTGCTTGGGGTTGTCACCAAAAAAGGCAACCCGGAAAAAGGACGGGGTTCGCTTTGTTTTTTTCAGCCCGGTAATCCTTCCGAAGAAGACACGGAAGCCAAGTGAAGCTTGCGAGGCCACCCGTGGGCTCTTTGAAGGCTCAAGGTGGCTGCTGGTTACTGCCGTCCTGGGTCCTTCATTTTAGTTGCCCCCAGCAACAACTCGCCAACTGCAATGGTGGATGCATAGACAACATGACAAGCCTTTCAAAGATCACAGCGGCAAACAAATGCAAATCTCTAAGTGGGCAAGCCCGGGGTTGGGGTGCGCATTCTTGTCCGTGTGTGTGTGTGTGTTGCAGTGTTGGCTGAGCCCAACAGTAACACTGCAAACAACCTCGAGAAATCCTTCAAGACAAGAACCAACATACACAGCTTTGGTACATGGGTTTGCCACGGCTGAAAACCGCTGAAATTACCGCCATCCAAAAGCCATCGTTAACATTACTTGGACATGTGTTGTTTCTAGTAAAACTTGCGATGCACACATACATATATACATATTACATAATGTATACACATGTGCATATAGCCGCATATATTTGCATATGGGTTGCGCGTTGTCTGGTGATTAATGTTTTGCTAACTGCCCATGTTCGACCTAGTAGACTTCCCAAGTTGTATGTGGACTATATGCTTTCTACACGGGCCCACCATATCCCTAGCACAGGTCTAGCAAACACTTCTACTCAGATTCTACTCTAATTCTAATACATGCTTAGCATACTCCTAGCGTATTCCAAGTCTGCTTAGCACATGTCCAGCATTTGTCCAGCATATGCCTAGCATGTGTCTAGCATATGTACTACATTTCGTGTATTGACCTACTGTATGTCCAGCATTGCACGTGCCTACTTTATGGAAAAATGCTAAGCAAAGTCTTACCGTGGTTTTGTTGCTTGTTTTCTTATGCTTAGACATTTTATGGTATGCAGTGACCATGTGTCTATCAAGTACTCAGCATGTTCCTAGTTAATCTGCACACATTGTCATTGCATAGTCGTATTCTATCCATCTATGACGTCGTCAAACTTGCCAGCAAAACTGACACATGCCCTGGGTCCAAAATTGCAAAACAGCAGAAGTATCTAAACAAGCACATCCATACACTCCAAACTGCCAGGAACTGCCAAATGACCCCAACGCCTAAATAGGATTCTGTGCTTGGGCATTCCCCAGAATTTCTGTGCAAAACGCAAAAAAAAGCAAACGCCCTTCACAAACCTCGAAAAAAATCAAAGCGCAAGCTTTTGGAAGCGGAAGTCGTCTGCGGGTTGCTTCCAAAAAGCTTAGAAGCTATGAGGACTATGCGCCAATCTCTGACTGGTCTCGAGCTTCCGGTTGCAGGCAACCGGGTCGACCATGTAATCGAAGCCAGCTCCAGGCTTGCAAATCCCAACCACGTAACTTGGCAAGCTCACAGTTCGCGCGGCAACATGCTCCCAGCTGCTCTCAGAACAACAAAGGCCAGCACGATTGGATCCCCGCCCTCAACTGAAAACGTCCCACCCACTTCCCCGGGGTAAAGTTCAAAGGCTAAAGTTCCACTTGTTAAAGGTATACAGTAAAGCGCCACTTCTATACATATCGGGATATCATATTATTTACATGGATCATGTCAACTTTTGCAAAAGTCCTGTGTTCATCATGCCCAGGTTCAAGCTTCTGCGCCCCCAGGATGCGGATTTAACCCTGCCCTTGCAAAGTCAGTAAATCCAAGTTTTGGTGCTGGATTGTTCTCCAATTTGTATGCAAGGCTTTTTCAGAGCCAGACATAGCTGAATTTGATGCCCGGCTAGATTTGATTGATGTTAAGTTGTCTCACAAGTCATGTCGTCGTTGAAAAACAGCAAAATATAAGTTTCTAATTATCGCTGTATCATGTGGATCTCCGAGACATTTGCTACGGCAGACTTTCGATTCACCTGATTTGCAAAGTTGTCTTGCCGAGTTCTGTTGCGTGGGAGAATTGCCTCATTCCCCGCCCGCGAACTTGCTTTGACGACACATTGGCACAACACTTCTGGAGGCGGACAGCGAAACCCAAAACTTCCAAAGGTAGGTTGAACGAGTCAACCGTGTTCTTTGTCCCTGAAACTGCTGACTCAATTGGGTGGTGAATCTGAATAGCAGGTCACATCTTGCCCTGTGATGCTCTGTGCCTTCTACCCACATTCACCCGCAAAAAGGGAAGCACAACCGATCCTGAGCGAGCAAGTCGGTCTCGGAAACTCACCGGCCAGCCCACCAACCCCTTTGCCAGGCCAGTAGATCACATCTGATTGAACGTCGCGGGATCGTGCGTCTTTGAGGTATCGGCTTTCCGGAACGGTGCCTGTGACACACCCCGCATTTGGCTGTTGTCCTCTTTGAGCAGGTGCCACTTAAACCCGCTCGAAGTGCCAAAACCCGACCCGTGGCTCGAGCTGCAGCCACACGGCCCGACTCATTTTGAGCGAGGCACGCGGTAAAGAGCCCGGCCCGGAGCTCGAAGACAGGCTGCACCTTCCTGGACAGCCTCACAAAGCTCCCAACCCCCACAGCTTAGCCGGGGGGGGGGGGTTGGTGGGCTTTTTGTTTTCAATTTGCCCACAAGAATCAGGGCTGTCGAACTTGCTATGCAGCAATCCAAGCGGCGGGGGAAACCTTTGACGGCTGACCGAAGGGTTCTCAGCATCTTTTTCGGTTCTAATGCCGGGCTGAGAGTTTCAATGGAAACCGCTCAAAGGAGCCCAAGGTTCGGCACCTGCTTTTGCTGCACAAGGTGCTGCTTGCCGAGCTGAGCGTTCTCCAGGCCTATTTATTCTATTTGACTAATTGGGTCTGGTTGGGTGTTCCTTGTGATTATTGACCGATGCCGTATATCACAAAGATACCCCAGGTCATTGAGTGACAGCAGCACTGCCCTTTGCTTGCCTCAGGCACCTGCAGAAGCCTTCGGCGCTGCATACAGCTCTCGCATAGCGGGCTACAGAATTGCCGGTATTTTCAGATTGCCACACTCTCCCCATTGACTGACTAACCGAGCTGCCACACCTTTCAGAGAAACCGCTTTGGGTGTCTCGTCTTTGAAGGTGGCCCCGTTGTTTTTCTGATCTTCAGCCAAAACCCAGAGGAAAGCATTTCAGGGGCTCCCACAGTTGAAAACAATACTCGGTTGCTTTCTGCTCCCCTGCTGAAGGTTAAAACTTTTAGTGGTTTAATGGAAAACCCATTAGTTGGCAAAACAATAGTGTCCTAACATCCAATCAAAATGCACCAAAGAATAATAAATATCAGCAAATCGCCGAGCCGCTTCTTTGGCTGAGTGGTCTTGCCGCCGGGGATCATGGTCATCATCGTGGAGTAGACCTCAAGCTCAACCCTGGGAGAAAACACAAAACAACTTCATATGCACCCGTGAATATACCCTGGGTGATGAACCGCTGTTCGAAGCAAGCTAAAACAACCAGCCACCAAAGGGGTCCAAAATAGCCAAAGGCTCAAACAAAAACGAGCCTTTGAAACATAGAGGTGTGTCACAGTCAGCTCCCTGGAAGTCATGCAGAGCACGAACATAACTCCTGTCTGCGCGCTTGCATCGGGATCCTGCGATGCACGGCCCCCGGCTCTGTGTATTTCGTCCGGCTTCGCGACCATGGTTTCCTCCTGCCAGGAGCCTCGATCGGGCAAATCGATCGATTTGTTTTGATTGAACTCTTAACGGGAAACCAAGGGAAGTCACACCGTTTGTGGGGTCACTCATTCATCCATCCATCCATCCATCCATCCATCCATTCCTTTTGTTTTATTGCATTTTATGTATTTCATTTTCTGTTACTCCGTTTTGATTGACTGACTGAATGACTGAATGACTGAATGACTGACTGACTGATTGATTCATTGATTCATTGATTGAGAGATTGATCGATCGACAGACTGACTGACTGACTGATCCACTGACGGACGGATGGACGGATTCATGGAACAAAAGGCAAAAGGGAAAGAAACCTATTGGAAGACCACAGCAATAAAATCAAGAGACCAAGGCGAAGGAAGGCAACCTCGAGGACTGCAAGAATACAAAAGCCAAAGTAACTTCCCAATAGAGCAACACGATCAATAAACAAAACCCTACATGCACACACAAAAACAATGCGTGACAGTACCATGCACCATGAAGAGCGCAACAAACACACACTAAAAGGAAAGGAAGCGAGCATATGATAATAAAAGATACAACTATATAAAAATCATACCTGACTGCCTGACACCAAACTTGACCGAATCAGCTGGACATACTGGGCTGCCTGACCCGACTGGATCAAGTTGACGTCACCGACCAAAGTGAATGGACTGAGTTAGACTGGACTGACTAGACTTGGCTTTGTAGAAGAAGCATAAGCCATTCCACTGTGAAGCTGAAACATCCCAGAGTGGACTGCAGCGAGAAGCTCAAAGGGGCCGACATCTTGCAACTCATCAATCAGGATTGGGGAGGAGGGTCGTGTGCCTGCTAAGGGATCTGTTCCTCCGGTGGACCTGTAGAGCGAGTGGCAAGTCATGGGTTGCCACCCGCCTTGACACGTTTCACCCGATGCCAAGCTGCTGCTGTTCAGCAGCAGCAGCGCCAGAAGGAAGGCGCTGCAGGACAAAGCAAGGCGCATGAGGCGATCGTTCTTTCCTTCGCGATGCCAGTGACTTGAGTGACTGCCAGTGAGGCCAATGATTCGCCCAATCTCGGAGCCCCAAGCATTCCATGAGATAAGAGTTAAGGCGCTGAAGAAACAGGAACATGTGGGCTCGTGTGGTTCTAAAAAAAAACACACAAAACACAAGGAAAACCACCTCCCATTAACACCGAATTACCCACACGTGCTCGAACGATCAGCAACAGTTACAGATAAAGCGGCTACGTGGCTGGACGACCCGTGAAAACGCAATGCCGCAGCTTTGATAGCCTTCTCGAACCGATTAAGAGATCCCCCTCGTGCCTCAAAAATTCACGTGGGTCAGTTCCCCTGCAGTATTTGCCGAGCCGCCGATGACCTGCAAGGATCGCCGTTCTCGAGGGCCGCAGCCGTGCTCGATTTCCTCTACACCTCGGGCCCAAAGGCGCGGCGGCTGTCAAGACAGGGCGATGCTCACATGTGGTCTATGTTTACCCTGAAATCAAAACTAGTGGCCCCCTTTGCAGCTTCTTGGACGAAGAGAACTAAACCAGTGGTCCTTTGTTGCATCTGGCTGGTGTGCGTTTGTTAAGCCAGGAGCCAACACAAAACCAGCCATTCGGGGACGCCTAGTTTTGATCTGTAGCTCTGCCCGCGGCATCAATAATATGCCACGGTGCCGGCCACAGGGCATCACATTACCCAAAGGCACACGGTTAAACCTGGATAACCAGAGTTCAACTCAGATTTCTCACGTTCCATGTTTCTGTCAGCCACTGCACTCCATCCACTTCACCATCCATATAAGGCAAAGCGGCCCATTGGCTGCAGCGACGGCCTCTGATGATAGCTGCTAGCCTGCTCGACTCGCGCCGCGTTGAGTGGCTGCCAGATCTGCGTGCCTGTCTGGGCAGCGAGTAACACGGAGTGCTCTCATACTTCAAGCACGCGGCTCCTGCCAACCTCCCACCTCTCACAAAAGCAGCAACTAGTCTCGACTCTTGGAATTTTCGGAGCATTGGTACAAATAGAGTAGCGCCAGTTATGCACTTTGCAAGCTCCACTTCCACGCCTGGCTCTGTCAAGGATGTCCTTGCCGGCCAGCTGACTGGAGGCATAGGCATTGCCGGCGTTGCCGGCGTTGCCGGCGTTGCCGGCATTGCCGGCATTGCCGGCATGGCCTGAGACACCTGCAAATGCAACTCCCTTCATTGGACCAACGTACCAAGCCAAACAAACGGGGCTCGCTCGGCCCTGTCGAGGCGCAGTGGACCTGCGCTGGTGGTACTCCCACACATCCGGTAGCTCAGCCTCGGGCACCGATATGGTGTGGCGACCTGGGAGAACGCTGCCGTTTGGTTGACCACAGCTGACTTGTTGTTTAGCCAGGTACCTGAAACGAACATCGCTGCACGGCATCTGCCTCTGCACCCCCAGTATTCGACTGTGCAACATCAAATCACAGTTCTCTTGCAAACACTATTTCGATCAATTATTTCGCAGGGGGTTCGGGAGGAGCGGGTGAGGGGTGCGCTTAGCCGTAGTTTTGATAAATATGTGGATGAGCCCTTGCACTCCCAAGCAAGCCCCGTGAAGATAAGCTTTCGTCATGCGGCATCTGAACATATTATAATCCACTGCATTGATTAATGTGCGCTGGCCGCTTGCCCAGAAGCGCAATTATTGCCAATACTTGGTCAAGCACTGGAAGACTCAATGCTGTAAATCATAGTAAATCCATGCCAGGCACATGTCACCTGCTGTGAGTGCATCACAAAATCCATTTGACAACCTGGCATGCGCTGAAAGTACATTACTGGTTTTGCAGGGGTGCGTGCTACCATGCTTTTAACACGAATACTTAAATTCAATGGGGTAAGGGGTGGGGGATAGGGGTGCGGGTGGTCCTCGCTGTTTGCCCCAAATAGCTGAAAGTTGTTGGGTTCAGTGGGGTTCAACTTCGAGTAATTAGAAGGGTGGACGTGAAGCATTGCACCTGCTTCCCCCCCGGCGCACCTGGACTGGTGCTCGATGGCCTGAGCGAGTTCGCAGGGGCACGTGACAGCTACCACCAACCAACGTGGAAGTGCTTTCCTTTTGACACCAGGCAGTTCACTTTTAATCGTTTAACGTGCGCTGGTGGAAGGGCAGCTTTTGGCTGCTGTGCCAAAACGATTGCAACAAGAACGCCTACATGTTGCAATCTCAAAAGGCTTGCGCTCTCCCTTGCGCTCTCGCTTGCGCTCTCGCTTGTGCTTCCCAAAAACATTAACTTCTTGTTTGAGCAAAGCTGCACAACAGACTTACAATAAAAGGAAATGCATCGAGTCAGGGTCAATAGCGTCGTCGCACCAACACACACACGTCCACACACACACCAACAAAAGAAATACAAACACAAACAGTTCACTCACATCCCTTGGTGGTTTCTGTTTGTCCTTTGGTCAGCGCGGCTGGCCACGAGTCCCGCCTTCCAAGCCATGTTTTGCGGGGTATTTCGAGGGCAAAAGCTAACTCACGAGCAAACACCAACTTGGCAATTTTGCCCTGGGCTGTTGCAACATCCGTCATGATTACATGTTGAGGCGAAGCAGCCCGCCAGGCTGCTTTTGCATGCCATCCTTCACCGCCTTTTGATGTTCCATGGCTACTTCTCAGTTCAGTTCTGGTAGTTTAGGCGTTTGCTTAGAAAACTCAACGGATTCAAGAAAAGAATGGGCAAATGCTGAGAACCACCAGGAATTCCATGACTCATGTGAGTCTCCAGGTGGGTACTAGTCAAAAAAACTTGGTATTCACATAGTCTAGCTGATGCCATGTATCAAAAAGTCGGCCGGCCGCACGATCGTATGGTTGCTTGGGACTGTCCGTGACACATCTGCATCTTCCCAGCCCTTGATTGTGGCCCTCTTACCTCCCAAAACAGAGCCACAAGTTTGTCTGCCAAATTCTGCCAAGTGGCAGCTCAGTCAGCTGCACTGAGGGCCCTCCTGCGAGCTGGGTGCTATGCTGATTCCCATCGTGTTCATAGATGGCAGTGACCCCAACAAGAAGAAAGCGGTACATACGCTCTATCCAGGGTGTAAGGTCGAAGAATCAAGGTGACAAGGGCGCATTCAACACTTTCCAGGGTAATATCCGCGATCACGTCTTTGCACCTTGTCCTGCTGTCAGCTGCAATGCGCACAAAGCCGATACATGTGCGCCGTATCCTTTGCGGTTTGTCCTTTAAACTGAGACATACGAATAATGACAAGAAGCCTGCAAACATTCCAGCAGTCCTTTTGCACTATAGACTACTGCTGAAGAGTAGGGGCGGATGCAACATCCGCAAGCAAACGCAACGTAACCCTACCCCCAAGCAATGAGCCAAATGGGTTGCTTTGATTTGTGCGAAGTTGCAAGATTGTTGCACAATGATGCGTTGGCCGGAATTCTGCTGGCGCCAAGCAAAATGCAATCTGTCGAAAGCTCAAAAAGCTTGCTGGCATGCAGTCACATCACTCCATGTGATGCAACACACTAATGGCGCCACGACTATTGGTAGCCGTCACAACTTTTGGCAACCATCTAGCCCCTTATAGTCCCCGGAATATAACCCCACCCTGCCAAGGTGAGCACATATTGATCCACAACTAAGCCAAGTCACATTGTGCTCATTGCCAACACATTGGCACTCCGGATTGGGACAACCTTTCATTGCCTTCATTTGCTTGTTTTCAAGGAAAGCTCATCCCGCCCCCCCAACGAACAGCAAAAACACGTGAACGCCACATGACAACCTTGTGGTTCTTCTTTGTTGGCTTCCCCTACCCCAAACCACTACCCCCCAAAAAAGAACAAAAACAAACTAAAACAAAACAGGGGTGCCTTGGCTAGCCCCTGACTCCAGAAAACGCGGCCACGTTCCACCCTCGCGCCTGTGGAGTGCCTAGCAGGCAGGCCATGACCTGGAATGCGATGGGGCTGACCCCTTTTTGCAATGGAATTGGACAGGAAAATGGCTTGTCTTTAGTCTTCCCCAAACCTGTGAGCTTCCACCAGAGGGGGGTGCAATGCTTGGACGGCTTGGAAACCTCCCAGCGGCTCACCATGCTCAACATCGCCACGGCTCACTTGGTCCCTGAATCCACCCAGTCGGTGCCAGATTTGCCCGCTTGAGGGGATCGTGCTCCCTTCAAGGTCCCAACTTCTATTCGCCTTGGGTCCCTTAAGTCCTGATTGGACTAAGACCCTGTTGTCACTTTTTTCTAGATCTGTTTACGCCGGCAACCCATTCCCCAGCACTGCCTTGCTGGCCATGGAAGGCCATCACGCATGTACTCCGCGAAGGGCAGAAACGCGCTGGGAGCTCGCCTCCTACTAAAGTGTCACGGTTCTTCGAAAAGCAGCGATGCCCGCTTCCAGTCTAAAGCAGTAACCAGAAAAAATAATCTCGGCCTGGTGCCGCATGTTTCCCTGGTCAGGCCAAAAAGCTGCAGGAAAGCTCCATGTGCTGGCTGAAATGACCATGGGGCTGAGGTGATGAGTGAGAGACTCCCGTTGCGAGGTTGGTGCAGTAGACTAAGCACCCTTGATGCCCACTCAAAGCACTTCGGGCAGTTCCAGTGTCTCGACTCGGCGCCAGGCGGCAGAACCTGCAACGGAAAGAATGTGTGAGGAAGGTGGCAGCTATCTAGATTCTGTAAGTCATACATGCATCCGCGCTCATTGCGTACTATACGGCACCAAGCTGAATTCAGGATCCGTAACGACTAGAAAGGGACCTTCATCATGATCTCACATAATTACATCAAGGTAAGCTCGTCATAATTAGTACACACGCATAGGCATCCTACATGACAGGCAGGGTAACGCGTGCGGCTTCCTGTCAAGCTGTGCAAGCAGGCAAACAGTTCGCCCAGCTAGTGGGCTAAAGCAACAGAGCAACTGGCCTCTCATCCATCCACATGAGGGCAAACACATTTGTGCTTGCAAGAATGCCATGACTGAGCATCCATTTCTCGCAAAAGCACCTGCTGGTATGAATGCCTGGGCCAATTTCTTGGAAACTGGCAGCCCGTTCTAGCTGGCAGGTGTGCAACGCTTTGTGAACGCTGCAACGCAAAACGTCACACTTGGGCCATTGAAGCATAGCTCCAAACGCAATGCCGGCCACGAGATCTCGCTAGCTCGCCGGCATCCCAGTTCAGGGAGACAGCTGCGCGGCTGCGCATACCGCTGGGCCCTCTTGTGGGAAGCGCCTGTTGCGACACATGAGCTACGGTCAAAATTGCCACCGTCTCCAGTACAAATAAGGACGTTGAATTCTGACGCTCGCCCACACACAGGTTCAGAGCCACACCTCAGGGGAGCCATAGCTGAGCCTATGAGGGGGCATAGAGCCGACAAGCTTGGCCACTGGCAACTATTGCGAGCCAGTACGGACCATGGGTCGTGACCTTAACCCAGTTCCCCTGGCTATTGGTCTGAATTAGTCTTGGACTCAGCATTGCATCCTGAGACTACACCCACCCCTTTTGTGTCATTTCCGAGTAGGTAAAACATGGTAAAACCTTCTTATATTCGACCATTAGGGTTAATTCCAGGGATACAAAAAGGCTTCGATCCTGGAACCCGTGAACGGCAAATAAATCCGCCAGCGTAGTCTCACGCCGCAATGCCTATCATATGATAAATTAGTATATGTATATCTATAGGATATGAATATATATATAAGGTATACCAGCGCCTTAAAAAAAAAAAAAAAAAAAAAAACGTTTGGTCGACACTCCGTAATCGACATGCTGAACCATGCCAGTTTCCTCCACGTGTTGGCTGTCCCTAGAAACCAAGCATACAGTTGTTGTGTTCAACATGACTGGCGCGAAAAAAGACATAGTGATTGGGTGAGTGCCCAGCTTGCAGCGCACGGCGTTGACTCGGGCATGGCGCATGATGCGTCAAGCGAGTCGAAACTAAGCAAACTATCACATGGAAATGGCCTTGGTCTAAAACATGTGCCTGCAAGGATTGTCTGACAGCATGTGCAAGTACTATCAAACACCTTGGCGGAACTCGTTTTTTCCCAAGGTCCAATCCCTCGCGTGAAACCGCGCGAGGTGCAAAATGCTCAGGAAGCCGGTGGTCACCCGTGAACTTCCTGCCGCAATAAAGGGCTAAAATGCTGGCTGCATGCGCACTGCACGAGTCCACCATGAACGTGGAGGGATGTGCATTGCAAACCCGATTTCTCAGTATCAACTCAACAGCTGGCAGCTTGCTAGAGATGAGGACCTGAAAGTCGCCAAGTTGCACACAGAGTCAACTTGGCAGCAGCATGCAATAACTCAGCAAAGGCTACTAGGCTACGGTGTGTTGCTGTGCTGACTTCTGTAGCTGCTTATTTCACTCGCTGAGCAAAATCCTGCCATGGTCATTGATCTATAATTAAAACTCAAGTCGTTTGTCGTTTCACCTTTGGCTGCCAAACAATGGCAAGCAAAGCAGGACTGCGCGTGCGTAGACAGGACTGCGCGTGTAGACGTTAAAAAACCGTGTCGCAGCCCGCAAGCCAACTGCGCACGGAAGTGGGCCGGCCGCGGACGACCCAGCTGCCAAAAAGCACAGTCCAAGCCTTGGACCGGGAATGGGGCTGAAGCAAATGCCCTTGTTGACTTGCTACCGGTTGAAAAAGGGTCCCTTGTATCATGCGGGCATGTGCCCACTTTGAAGCCGTTCCTTCTCATTGATGCTGGGTTTTGCTGGTGTCGGAATGAGTGCAAACCTGTGGAAGGTCTCCAGGTAGTCCTTTTTGCGGCATTCCAGGCAGAACGCCTGGTGTGTGTGGGGGGTTTCAAGGGAAGAAGCCACCCAGTTTGGGCCCCCTTTGAGACAAACTTATTCATTTGTCTGTTCCTCCCAGAAGCACCCCACGTACTACCAGCTCCTTGCCAATCGCCTAGTGCTTCCTGCCATCCTTCTTGAGGTCCAAGGCGGAAATGGCAAGGGCCTGGTGCCAAATATGGTGAACTCTTCGCTCGACATGTCACTGTTTTTTGGGCACCTTTTGCCTTCCAAGTGGCTTCCTTTTGGCCTGTGAATGTAGAGGCTGTCGAACAGTCCCCAACAAGTTCATTTACATGAGCATACAGTTTCAACCAATGCTGGCAGCCCTGAACCTAAAATTATGGTAAGGCGGTATGAGATGTGGGCATGACTGGGTGTGTACGAGCGTGGTGCCAGGTTAGATTCGCACAGGTTTCAATCTATCGTGCTTGGTTTGCCTGGCACCTTGCCATGTGCAAATTTGACATCGACATTCAGCAGGACCATAATGCCATAATGGCCTTGACTAGCCTCTGGTCTCAAGGTGTCGATCCACCTTCTCAGCGGCTGCAAGCTGCGCATAAATGCAAACCGTGCATCTAAGTAGTAAGTATACTACAGTGGCACTAGCCGTAGCAGTTCAGTAACGCGAAAGCGCTAGTTGCATGACATTTGTGCTGGAGCAAATTTCAGTAGCACTAGCAGCTAGCACATGAGTAGTAGCAGTGGTAGGTGGTGGAAGTGGCAGTTGTAGCAGCGAGTAGACTCAGCAGCAGCACCAGCAAAAGAGGTAGGTAGCAGTAGCAGTAGTAGTAGCAGTGGTGCTAGCAGCGAAATTGGTAGCAGTGCTCTTTGCAGTAGAAATTGTTGTGGGATTGCTTTTGCGGTGGCAGCAGCAGTAGCATTCAAAGTAGCGACTTTCAGCTTGTGAGATGTGATGGGAGGAGTCAGATACTGGAGGCAATTCCTGTATGGTGGAAGCCACGATTTGGAGTATCAAACCCTCATTGAACTTCAGGTTGGGCAGTGGGCATCGCTGAACACTCTTAGCCACCTTCGCAAGTGAAACTTGCCTAGTTTTTTACATGCGGTTTATATAGGCCTGCAAGCTGAAGAACCCAAGCAACACAACGTTTGGGGAATTGAGTACTTTGTCCGGATTCCATGCCACGCAGGCGAGTGCTTGCTGCCCTACGGCACCTTGCCAGCGCGACTTAAGGCCGTAACCCAGTTGCATAGCGCGGACACCACGGGATGGTGCGACCTCGAAGCTGCTCATGAGATGCAAGCACCGCACTGCCCTGCCAACTGGAAACATGCTATCAGTAGATCGGACGGCATGTGAAGTGAAGGAATCGTGTCGATTCTGTCATGAGATGCCATACAGAACTCACAGTGTCACACCAGAAGACTTTGCAGACTCAAAGGCGCACCCCAACCCCAGTGGCAAGGGGGTAAAGCAAACAAAAACGCATGTTTCCTTGCGTGCTCTGCTAGTTGGTTGTGGTTGAAGTAGACCGGACATCCCGCGCTTTGCCTGTCAGAAGGGGGTTGCTCCGGTCCCCCCCCAATTCTGTTTGACTAGTTTTCCCGAACAGGCAAGAGTGAAACCAGAAATATAATTCGGTGGGCACTTCCCCTGCCCCAATCAGACAAACTTCAACAGGGCAGGGATCACAAATGCTTCGGACACTGCTGCAAGCCAGCAGCACCCCCGACCCCCCAAATCTACCTTTCGGGGATTGGGAGATGTCAGTAAGATGGGCAAGCTTCAAAGTAGCTCACCCCATTCAATTTGCCCGTGTCATCAGTTCTTTCTGGCTTCATGGGGCGTCAAAGCTCCGCACCAGTCGACGCATCCGCGGAAAAACAGCGCCGGAGCTGGGCCGCCGGCTTGAAGCGCTCCTGCTTGAAGAAGTCCTCCAATGGGTCGCCCGGGCCGCGGCTTTTTTTTTCTCCGTGGAACTCATTGGGTCGGCGGGTGACCCCCCAAGAAAGCAGATTTGCACTGGCTCCGGGGAACGGGCTGGTGTTTCAGAGGGGAAAGAGCCACTTGCGACGGGCGATGGGCCTTGCCGAAGGCGATCTGGCGAAGGAGTGGAGTGGGCTTAAACGGGCAGCGCCAAGGACTTGACAGGCAAAGCTGTGAATGGAGCATCTGTTATCACTAGTTGTATGTATCAAACCAGGAGAACCCTAAAATGGCGTGGTAGTTGTTTGTTTTCCCTTTCCACGGCCTGAAATGCGCGCCCGCAAACACACTCACACAACGGTTGAGGTCGGCTTCGGTGGCTCAGGTCCCTTAAGCTGTGCAATCTGGAATAGCAAGTCAACAGTTCAAGAGCCATGGAGCCCGGCATGCCAGCAGGAAGCGGTTTTCAATAGCTCGCAAGGAAAACAGGAAGCACTTCAAACAAATAGTTCGAGAGCTTCCATGTTTTGCACCAACAAAAGCACAAATGATAGGCCTGCAGCTCGGCGAATCGGCGCATGCGAGGGGCACATCCGACACTTACTTGCTTTCTGTTGGCTTGGTGATTGAAAACATGAGGCTTTCACGTGGTCTGTCCTTGGTGGTAAAGTACTTCAACTTCCGCATGGTCGCCTGCTTGCGTGACCATGCGTGACCCATGCTAGCAGCTGGCAGTGCACAATCTGGTCGCACAGTGCACAAACTGCAATGGAACCGTCTGCACTCTGCATCCGGAATTCGGACGAAGTCCGAAGTCCGCCTCTGACATGTTTTGGGGTTCGAAGCTGTGAAGCTTGGCGAGGAAGTCCGTCGGCTTCTTCATGATACTGGCACGTTATCCATGCACGGTAGGCGCTTGCACGTGCCAAGCGCTCGCACAGTTCAAGGGCAGGCGGTATGGACTTTGCTGGACTTCACGGAATTTCGGAGTCGGGCAATCGTGAGTTTGAGCTGACCTATTTCAAGTTTCATGATGCCTGGTTGAAACACTGCACTCACCTCCGTTCATGATCAAACATCATAGTCGCTGCTTGCCTAGATGCCTAGTGCGCTTTGGCTTGCCAACGCAATCCAATGTTGATCAATGTTGGGCATTTCCAGAACCACAGGCGTCCCCGTCAAAAAGCCAGAGCTTGGACATCAGAAAGAATGCTCGAAACCGGTCAAGTGTACATCATCGCCTACACACTGCGATCTCAGCAGGACTCTTTGTTGGCCGAGTTGCTGCTTCACACCTGTCCAGCTCAGGTCGCGATCCTCATTCAGGACGACCATAGCGGCAAAAAAGACCTGGCTACAAAGCGCCGGCCGGGCTTCAATACGCAAATGGACTGGGTCAAGCTCTGAACCTCCAGCAGCAGAACAGGGAGCACTCCGAAAAGCTCATGCAGACTTGGTGGTATGTCGTCAGCAGTCAGCCTCCATCATCTCCATGCAAAATTGCAACAGTCCACTGGTAAGATTGGTGACGTCATCTAATTATTATACAGTGAGCTCAGTACCATTCCCCCAAAGCATTTAAGGTGGGCACACGGCCCTGGCAGCAAATACCGAACTGCATGCCTTGACCCAATCTTTGATCTAGCACATTGATCATTTCCATAAACAGATCAGTGGAAATGGCCATTCTACGTCCACATATCATCAACCACCACATGTTTTGGCTCCGGAGGCCATCGAAAGCTTAGTGAGGGCAGAGACACAGAGAGAGAGAGAGAGAGACAGAGAGAGAAAGAAAGAAAGAAAGAAAGAAAGAAAGAAAAGAAAGAAAGAAAGAAAGAAAGAAAGAAAGAAAAAAAGAGAGCGAGAGGCAAGCACGGAGAAAGAGAGAGAGACAGAGAGAGAGAGAGAGAGAGAGCGAGAGAGAAAGAGGAATAGAGACAGAGAGAGAGGGAGGGAGATAGGCAGGCACAGGCAGGCAGGCAGGGCAGGGCAGGGCAGGGCAGGGCAGGGCAGGGCAGGGCAGGGCAGGGCAGGGCAGGGCAGGGCAAGGCAGGGCAGGCAGGCACAACACACCACACCACAACACTACACACCACACCACATAACAAGCGAATACGAAAAACAAAACAACACATCCCAAACCAACCAACCAACCAAACAAACAAACAAACAAACCAAACAAGCAAACCAAACCAAGCCAACCAACCGAACAAAAACAACAAGCAAGCAAGCAAACAAGCAAACCAAGAAACCAAAAAATGGACAAATACACCAACAGACAGACAGACAGACAGACAGACAGATAGACAGACAGACAAACAAACAAACAATCAAACGAGCAAACAAACAAACAACGCTCAGACGTCCTGTAAACGCGCGTTTTTTTTCGTTCTTTCCCCCCTGTAATGGCCGCAAAAACGCGCAAATCATATGGTTTTTCACAGGTTTCGAGCAAGTCCAGCAAAGGGTGGGCCGCATGTCCGAGTGGAACTGCAAGAGCACAGCCTATCCTTAGGTGACTCCAAATCAAAACCTGTTATTTAAATGGTCGCACTCCCAGAACCATGTACAGAATTAAAAAGGCTGACACCCCCACCCATTAAATTTGTTGGCATTATCCCTTAACTTTCTTCTACCCGGGTTTCGAGCAAGTTGGTCAAGTGCCTCTCTGGCAAGCAAAGATGGTGCCGGCTCAGGGCGCCTGAAACCATCCCATCGTTCATGCAAACTGATCAAAAAGAGCGCCCAGGCATGTACCTGCATTTTCAACTTCACATCCAAGCATTGTCTTCATCAAAATTGCACCAGTCCTTGGGACTGAAGCCCAGAGCGTTCTTTCGGGTGCACCTGAACGGGTGTTCTTACCATTCGGCGGGCATGGATTCCGTGCTGCGCGGGTGCACGAACGGGTGATGGCTGGCCAGTGCTGCGGGGCACTTTGGCCATGCGGGTGCTTGAACGGGTGCATTTGGCTGGCATGGATGCAGTGCTGCGCGGGTGCACTTGAACGGGTGTTCTTACCATTTGGCTGGCATGGATGCAGTGCTGCGCGGGTGCACTTGAACGGGTGTTCTTACCATTTGGCTGGCATGGATGCAGTGCTGCGCGGGTGCACTTGAACGGGTGTTCTTACCATTTGGCTGGCATGGATGCAGTGCTGCGCGGGTGCACTTGAACGGGTGTTCTTACCATTTGGCTGGCATGGATGCAGTGCTGCGCGGGTGCACTTGAACGGGTGTTCTTACCATTTGGCTGGCATGGATGCAGTGCTGCGCGGGTGCACTTGAGCGGGCGTGCCTATCGTGAGTGTGAATTTCCATATAATTCCCGCGTTTTACGTGGTAGTGGCCGGACATGCACGAAACCTGTGAAAAACCATATGATTTGCGCGTTTTTGCGGCCATTACAGGGGGGAAAGAACCAAAAAAAGCGCGCGTTTACAGGACGACCGAGCCACAAACAAACAAACAAACAAACAAACAACAAACAAACAAGCAAACAACAAGCAAATATATAATATAACAAACACAACAAACATAACGACATGCTGGAAGGGTCCAAAGATGGGCAAGTACCGAGCACTTTGGGCACACACGCAGCCCAAAAGCGCCTTCTCGATGTTGTCCTCTGGCTCCGAGAATCTCTTCCAAACATCCTGCACGGGTTTTGGACCTGGCTTAAAGCATGTGCCAGTTGCGCACGTACGCAAATATACAGGAAGCCCGCCATTGCTGTGTAAGGCCTTGAACGAAAGCCTTGTTCGCCCATCTGAGCTCCCAAAGCTTCAAAGTATCGGTCTGCACCTGCGCATTATATATACTACATGTGTGCCAATCTCCTGACAGGCATCTGCTGTCACAACGTGAAGGCCTTCCTTCCTCAGTTCAAGTCAGGCATGAAAACATTGTTTCAAGGCTACTGTGTAGCTCCTTTTGCCACTTCACTACGTCCCAACAGCAAATTCAGAGCCAAGCATCCCTCGCAATTCGCTCACTGAGCCATGACCAACATGTCGTGGATGTGTGGCCATGCACTGCAAAGGCACATGCATTCCAGCTCTTGCGTGTCTGTTTTCGAGGCCGCCCTTTTCATGTTGGCTGAAAGGAGAAAACAAAGCAAGACCCCAGACTAGCGGGGTCCCCCCTTCTTTTGACGCATACCCCCTGTGGCGCTATGTTCAAAGCCAGCCTTTGCTCTGACTATGCGAGGTGTGCGGGTGGACTTCTCGGGCTTGATCCAAGGTGCGCAGATTTGAGGCAGTACTGCTGCACCTTGGCAGGGGCCCTTGGCCCCCCTCCACACAATTGGTTTACATCAGGCCAACACGGTACCCTCAAAAAACACACACTCCCACATGAGCACTCACATGAACACTCACCGTCATTGACGTCAGACCTTGAGCCTTTTGTGTCAAGTAAGTGCACTGCCATGAGATAAAAGCAAGTTCGCATGCAATATCTCCACTTTAATGACTTGATGATGTATGCGCACAACGGTGCAATCCCAAAGTCCTTTGCGCATGTGGATAGGCATCGCCACCTTTAAAAACGAGCGCAATGCTGCAAGTCAAAAAAGCTCATACAGCATCCTTCTAGTTGTGACGCCCCGTTGTGGGGAGCGATCCCTGCAGATCATGTATTGCCGAGTTGCCACGGTAGGGTCTCGAAAGACCCAATCCAGAAATTCCTCGTACTGCAGGACGCCATCTCTGCCTAGCTCGCTCTGGCTAAGAAGGAGGGAGACCACATGAGCCTTTCTGTAAAGTAGCCATGAGCCCCTCATGTAAGCGAATTAGATCCTAAAAGACCAAGGGGTGGAGTAGACCAAGGTTTGCATTCACTGCCTGGTCCTGCTAATTTGGTACATGTACCAAAACAGCGAGTGGAGGAAGCGAAGCTCGCGGCAACCACCGGGCAGCCCAGCTGATGTCGGCAGATTTGAAGCACGCGTCAACCTGCACACGCAAATGGCAAACAGGCGGGTGTTGCTGCAAAATTAGGGACCCCTTCAGGTGGTTGATTCCTTTTGGTGTCCCCTTAAAACCATCCAAACCGGGAATTCCGATTTATAGAAACACCCTGGACTGATGGAACACCAACATGCTGTGTACCAGCATGGGCAGCGTGAACCAAGGGCTGGCCAAGAATCTCAGCTCAGCGTCAAAGTGGACCAGCACTCGGAGGCCAACAAGCACAGATCACTTGCCCAGACCCCAGGAGCTATGGGAAACATGCATGATGTTCAAGTGAAACCACTGGGATGTCACAAGCGCTCTGCCGCGAAATCCATGAAGCCATACGAAAATGGCCCAAATTCGCAAGCTGCGCCTAATTCAGCCTTGCCGAGGCTCTCTCGCCAGGCCCCCTGGGAATGACCCCTGTATGGTCTCCTCACAGGCATATCCAGCCTGGGCTTCAGACATGCCCAACTGCGTCAAGGCAGCGTGGAGCTCGTACTTGCTAATGGCCCCTCAGTCAGGCTCCAGCCGGTGACCATGCACCCAGCTCAGGCTCATGCACTGGAGGCCAAAATGCGGGCTCACTCTGCATGGAAGGTCTTGAACCCAGGACAAGCAAATCCTTTGGAGGATTCATTTTTTCAGGATTCCAAAACAAGGGCTACCCCACCAAAAATCAAATGCACAGGATCCCTTCGCAAAAGGGAAGCATTCGGAGACGGGCCTGTGCACTTGAAACAGCCATTGACGCGTCCCCCTTTCGCTGACAGCCCCGGCCGTCCCCAGTGATATCCCACTTCTTGAAGGCTTCCTCCACCTCAGAGGACATGCTCGGCAAGGCCTTTCGTGAGCCTTCCCAACCCTGCTATACACATGTCCACGACCATGGCTCTACACAGAACATATGCCAAACGGCAATAATGCTCGATTTCCTTCCCCTCATGCATTCCCTTCTTGCATGCAGCCAGCCTTACTTCATACTCTCGAGGTAATCACCCAAATGATTCACCCCCCCAAACAACAACAGGAAATGGAGCCGACAGCCTCGCAAAGTTCGCTTCATAGTTGATCCTTATCCCACTCCATGCTCATACTCACCCGGACTAAATAAACCTTGCCGATTGATAGGGGGTATTTCCCCCAAACGTGAAGGCACCCCTCTACAAAGGGCGTGGGTTGTTAACCCTGGGTCAGAGTCACGCAGCGCAAACGGCCCCCATCTGCAGCCGAGCAACTGCTGACATCATTGTCTTCTTACTCTCCGCCTTCCTCAGTTCGCAAGCGTCGCAGAACTCAGAAAGCCCCGCATTCACACAATTGAGCATCCAATGGACTCAGGACTGGGGGGTCATGTTCCACATCATTGGAAATCAACTGGACTCCCCGCGATCAAACCACCAACGAATCTACACGAAACGAGTCCGTCCCTTGCTAGGCAGAAGGCGAAGAGTTCCATTGCCCTGTTGGACTGCACACCTCCGGCTGAGGCTCTTGGCTTCCGCCTTGGTCTCCGCCTTGGTCTCCGCCTTGGTCTCCGCCTTGGTGTCCGCCTTGGTGTCCGCCTTGGCGTCCGCCTTGGTGTCCGCCTTGGTGTCTGCCTTGGTGTCCGCCTTGGTGTCTTCCCTGTTCTCTGTCTTACTGTTCGTCTTGGCGAGGTTCTTCCGGGCATCACCGTTGTCTTTCTTCTCCTCCTTGGCGTCTGGCTTTTCAGCCGTCTTGGCCGACTTCTCCATCGCCTTAGAAGATCCAACTGACCCACCTGGAAGGGTCCACTGGCAATGACATTCAACCCAGGAAGGAAGCAACAAGTTGTCGGGGATAGGGATTTCATTCGGACCCTCATTTTCTGAGAATTCTTCCCAGCACACCTCAGCTTGTGCCTACTTCAATTTAATTACGGCAAAACTAGCCGCAAAATGATGTCAAAACAGTCCCCAAATCATCCTAAATCATGGCGTCTACGTAAGGCTCCGACAAAACGGGCCTTTGCACTGCTTGGCAGTTGCGAATGGCCGCGGCTCTTCCCTTCCCTATGACTGTGCCGGAACTCAAATGCTGTCCGTTTTGTTCAAGGAGTATCAAAACTGGAGAGCGTGCCAAGCCAGATTTGAGCAAGTTTCGACTCGAAGTCTGTTAGAAACTTGCTTGTTTGCGTGCAAATGGTGCATCTGCCTTGAAACTCATCCGTGCGGAACCTGGTGGACAGGGAGCCGAGGCGGGGCGAGCAAGCAAGCAGGTGAAGCATGGTAAAGCCAGAGCCATAGCCCAAGCTCCCTGCATATGGCCATCCCCAAGACTTCTTTGTCGCCTTTTTCAAGGGGCCCCTTGGCCCTTTTCCGAAAACAAGGATCGACGCCCAAACCTGACAATGTGACAGCATGCTTCAGTAGCCCCTAACACGGTCACAGGTGACATTTTGTTTTATGAATTGTCGCCATGCTGAGCCACACGCGGGCGAGACAACGCATACTGACTAAACCACGTCCCGATAGTGAACCCATGTTTTGTGGCCCCGTATGGCAAACATTTGCAGTGATCATCGTAAATGTCAGCAAACTGAACTAAGCAATCCAAACATGCGAAACGTCATTTCGGCGGAGCGTGTTGACCCCAAGGTGAGATCGCTGAGTGCAGAAACCTACACCACTCCAAAAACTGAACCAACAAAAATGATGCACATGTTGGTAGCTTCGCATGCAGGCCCTCCGGTTCCAGTTGGCCTGTTGGTTCACTCCTTTCCGCTCGTGCCAACCAGCTGGTTGAATCGATTGGTGGATATCAAAGATCCGAAGGATTGCAAAGGAAAGTCTTGGCAACAATGCTCTCGCCCATTCGCCCCAACACAGGGCCTGCAGCAACCGGAAAAGGCATCATGGCGTTGACCTCGCAAAGCCGGCTTCCAAAGTGGGCAATTGTCAGGAATAAAACATAACATATGCATATGCTTGCAATTGAGTAGAATGATTAGGCCCACATACGCAAAGCAAATCGCGCAGTGCATGACAGTGGCCTAAAAATGAAAACATACACATTGAACACATGCGGCTCACGCAAGCCTGGGTAGCTGCATGTGTGACATGGAAGGGTGGGAGCCCAACTAAACATATATAAGTAGTGCAACTTTTAGATCCTAGCAGTATGCTCAATCATCGATTTTCTCCTACGGATCTGACATAGGACGGAAGGAGCCTCCTTTCATTGTTTCATGGCGAGGCAACTTCCGCCGAGAAAGGCCCCTTGCTGGATGCGGCGTGTCGCGAAGGAATTCAACCCGGCCCTTGGCTTTTGGTCCAACATCGTGTCTTTACACAAGCGTGTGCTTCAGCAACCGTATGTTGTCACAACCGCGTCCTTCACACAAACCTGCGTTAAACAGAGCTAACAGAGCCGCTTTTGTAAGCAACGTTCGGAAAAAGCGCTTGAAACGAGATCTTCGCTTGCTCAGGATTGCCCACCAAATCACCAGCCACTGGATGCACCACGTTCCATGCCCCCCTCCAAAGCACCAGCTCGCGGCATCTAAGGCCCCGACCGCCCCCGAGCCGCTCCGACAAAACAATTGGAAAGCTCAGCTCTGGCTGAATTGAGACTTCCTGAGGGTGGCTCTAAGCCTGGCACACCTGACCCCTGTCTGGCCTTCTTTGCAACCTTTATGTGAAACTGCACAGATCCTTAAGGCGCATCCCCACAAATGGCCATCACTTTTGCATCGCTGCTTGCTTCCTGCAACTCTTGTTGAATTGCCGTTGCTGTTGCTGCGGCCTGCTTGGCGTCACCACTTGGCTGCCTGGTGGAACTTGCACTCGTTTGAAAGAACGCATCAGCTGCTTATATGTGCCATCCCCTGCGTGGGCTTGCATGTCATGTCTTGGTCCACTGCGCAACACGTCACCACAAGCCCGCAAGATGCCCGGCATGCAAGAAAGCAACGCGGCACTGAGCCATCAGCTTCTCGCATAATTCCTATCTCTCTCTCTCTCTCACTCTCTATGTCCATCTCCCTCACTCATTTTCCCCTTCTCTCTCTCTCTTTCCTGTTTCTCCTTCTTTCTTTCTGATTTTGTTTCTCTCTCTCTCTCTCTCCCTCCCCCCTGTGTCCCTCTCTTTGCATAGGCTTTGATGGTGCATTCGGCAGCCGCTGCTGCTAGGCTGCCGCATCCACGGACTCCCTTCCAAAAGTCGGCAAAATAAGTCCAGTCCTCTTGTCGCAGCAAACTCTGACAGCTCAAAATGCACGAGGGGAATGCAGCCAAAGCAAGCGCTTCCCTGTGGTTGGCTCGCTCAGCAGCGTTTGATAAGTGTATGTCCACAAATGACTGCAAATAGTTTGCCCAGGCAAGAATGATGCCTTAGAACAAGATAACCCAGGTGTTTGCGGGTAGGGGGGGGCGAGTATTTTCTGACATATATAGTATAGCCATGTAGGTTAAGCCGGGCTTCCCCTTTTCACAAGGGGTTGATCTGTTTTGTGGGGACTTGTCCGACAGGTGCCTGCAAAGGGGAAGTGTTCCTTGTGGTTGCTGGGATTAATGGACTCATTTCAGAAGCGACAACCTGTTGCCGCCACGCGGCGGAAAAGCTTCCAAAGATGCGTCAGCGCTGCGAATTCAATGCGCATGCATCCGATTTGCCCAAGCCAAGTCCAACACTTTAATTGTCCAACAAATAATTATGATCAGAAACGGCCCAGTGGCGAGGCGCACAGCGGAAGGATATTCAGCTTGCCACCTGTCACATGCGGAAATGTCACCATTAGCAGAAACAACCTGAGACATGTGAGCAGGCGACAGGCCGCCAAACAACTGAGCACCCAAGTTGCCGGCCAGTCAACCAAGCGCAAAACAACAAAGGCCTTGTCGCTGGATTGTTGGCACTACCGCCGATACTTTGCATTGCATGTTGCACTGAACATTGTCCGGCAAATGAGTTGCTGCATGAGGCAGCGGTCGGCCCCAGTTGGTCCCTGCCAAGCATTGGCCCTCACTCACTGCACCTTGGCAGCAGCGTGGGTGTGCCAATGCCAGTGCGAACACGATATGTTGTGTGCCGCACTAAATCCCGGACCACCCTGACAAGCAAATGATGGCAAGCTTCTTGGCATCATGCATGAGTTGGTCAAAATAGATTGTGTCTGACGAGGCTGGCGGGGTGGAGGGGTGCATGCTCAAATGCAGGCAACTCTGCCAACTCAAATAAGGTATCCCCAACAGGTTCCCTCATCATAGGTACCCCAATTGGGTTCCGCATGATAGTATGCATATATATATATACATGTCATGTGTGCATATATACATGCAGACAGACTCACGTGCGCTCCAAAGGAACCTCTCAAAATGATGACATACGATCCATGTCCATCTTTAACGGACCTGGTTTATGCACACCGCCCTGCTGAGACCATTTTCTCCGACTGCACTCCCCAGCAATCCACACGTCGACTGGCGTGACCAGTTAACGCTACACTGACGCCTGCTAACCACAGGCTAACCCAGCTAATCTGCACGAAGCAAGTTTCTGCGCTGAAGACTTATGACAGGTAAAGCAAAAACAACACCTGCAAAGGGCAAAGTTGTAACTGTAGCACATCAGATTGGCACCCCTGCAGCTTTCTTGTCTGAAGTGGTGTATAACAGGCCTGCGTCCAGGTAAGAAAAGCGCCTTGGCCTATGACTGCGCAAGTGCCCAGGCCTGGAAACGGCATGTCCGCCATTGGCAAGTGCATCCTGGCCTTCCCACGCTGCTCACTATGGCCTTTTGCGAACCCCCCGCGGATGCGGCCTTTGTGGAAAGCAAGCCTTTGACAACAAAGGTGGCGACCTAGCACCATCTCACTTTTCCCTCAACCAAGGTTTGATTGAGGCTTTGGGCTTGCCCCTACGAAAAAAAGTCCACAACCACCGCATCTCGCTCGTTGCTCGGAACGACTCTAAAAGTCCTAAAGTCGGGGCACCGCCCTTTTATCAGGCGTGGCTCCTCAGAAGCTCCCGACTCCGCAGCTCGGGCTCGTTCTCGGAATCGCTGTAGCCACGCGTGGCGGGGTTGAAGGTAAGCTTCACAGTGCCCAGCTGCCCAGAAGCACTGTCCCGCACCTTTTGCACCTGGAGCTCCACCTGATTTGGACTTTTGACCCTGAACTGACTTTTTATTCTGTCGCTCTTACTTTAAGGCTCGGTATTCTTTCCGGGCTTGGGCTCAGAAAGAAACCGAATTCGTGGGGAAACCAGTTTTTGTTTGGCTCGTAAGACCCGCACCCAACAAGGAAACCAACCCGCCATGACTTCCACTTGGAGGATGAACGAAATGGAGCCCTTTTTGTCCTGATGTTTCATGGGAGCAAGCCAAACCAACACCGTCGCTGAGGTCAGCTGGCCAAAATAAGCATGGCCTGAAGAGCAAGTTGTCGGCTTCCAGCTATCCCTGCTGCTGGCATGTTTGGCCCAACCAACTGACTACACTACGGACCAAACAAGTAGTTTGAACAACTGATATCATTGATATCCATTGGCAGGTTTGCAACACCCTGACGCACCCTGACGCCCTACCGATTTGACAGGCCCTTGTTCCAAACAAAGTGCAAGAACAAATTCCATTCAAGCCATAATCGAGCAAACTACGCCGGAACTGAACTTATCACAGGTGCAGGCAGCTGATTAAACTCATAAACCAGGGACAAACATTGGTTTTATGTTTGTTTGTTTCTTGTACGACAGGCTTCCAACAAATATCCAACGCTCGATATGCCCGCAATATTACCTGAGCCACGCGCGAGAAACGCAAACAACAATATCAATACATCAACAACTAGATGCGCATCTGGGTAATGCTGTGTGTCATGCCAAGGCCTGGCGGGTAGAGCCTTGCTGCGGATTCCTGTTCGGCCTGACCACAATGATGCCCTTATCGCACTTGTTGTACCTCAACTGGCACGGGAGACCTGTGTGCAAGTTTTAAAAGTTGTTCTCTGGAACTAGCGATGTTGAAAGCCTTTCGCAACACAAGGCCCAACATGGAGCACAAACACCAATCCATGTGCGCAAAGCGCAGCAAGTCCATTGGAGGCATGATTGAAACGGTGTCGCTCGACCATCATTGTGGCATCTCCTATCAGTGTGTTGCGTGTGGTGTGGTGTGTGTGTGTGTGCTGGGTTGGTTCCTTTGCTGGTTCCTTGCTTGCTTTCTTGTCTTGCTTATTTCTTGCTTTTTTTGTTTGGTTAGGTTGTTTGTTGGTTGGTTCTTTTCGCACGCTTGCTCGCTGGCTGGCTTCTTGGCTCCCATGTCTGTGTTGTTGTCTTCGGTTTGCTTGCTTGCTGGCTAGTTAGCTGACTGGCGGGTTTGCATTGAAACAGGTTTGATTGCTGGCTTGCTTGTCTGCTTTGTCTATTAGCTTGCTTGTATGGTTGCCTGCGCTTGTTTGTCTGATTGTGTCCTTGCTTGTTTGGTCGGGCGTGGTTGCTTGTTTGATGGATCGGCTGGTCCGTTGACGGACCGGCTCAGTGGGATGGATTCATTTGTTTGGCTTGCAGTGCGTTTGTTGTGTGCTCCCATGCCCTCGTCAGGAAACGAAGTCACGCATCCCTACACATACACAGTATCGCTGGATGATCAAGTAGCAAAACGGTTGGGTTTATCCTTCGCGGAACTGAGCAGAACGCAGCTTAGCAGACTCCTCTCTACCCAAAAGGACCGCACGTGGTTCCGCAGCTTCGCATCAGCTTCGCACCAGTGCTTCATGGGTCTTTGAGCCAGGCGGCCAATGGGCAGAGCCCTGGCAGTCGTACAAACTGGGGCTGTTGCCCGAGGTTTGCGAGCCCTTGGACGGGTGTACCACCACCTCAGCTCGGATCCAACTTGAGAAAAGCTGCATCTGTGCTCAGTTGCATTCGGCTCATTCAACCCTTGACATATCAGAATCACCCCCAGCTGATAAAGAAACTAGTTGTGACTTCATGGATCAAGGGCCCCATAGCCCGGCCTGCCAGGCAATGTCCAAGTGCTATGGAAATCGCCTGACCTAAATGCGCTCAAATCCACAGAAACTCGTTCACGCCTTGGGCCTTGAGCATTTCTCCGTAGATGCAAATGGCTGCTAGCTAGTTTCTGCTTTTGCCGCCCCTCCCTGCCAAAGGTGCCCACACGCAGACTTTGTACTTCTTTGCGAACCTCAGGTGGATTGATGCGGCAAAAGTCATGGCCACCTACCGTTGATGCATTGAAATCGGGTGTGGACAAAACTGACATGGCCCCACAGATTTCTGGGGCTTGATTTTCTGGGATGTTCAACCATTCTTGTAATTCCTCGGGGGGACTTTGCGGTGGTGGGAATGAGGAGAAGGAAGCCAACTTGTAAGTTGAGCAGATCTGGACCAATACGACCAATACGCCCGTAGATTCAAATAACATGGTGCTGGTGCTGCTGCGCTTTGCGCGCTAGACATGGTAGCGTCGTGTTGCCGAAGAGGTGGTTGGGCCAGCGCCAGCTAGAACTCAGTTGTAGTTCTCTTTGCAAACTGAGTCGTTTCATTGGTGTCAGTATTGCGCTCCTCTCTCCTACCCAGAATCTCCCTTGAGGATAGCCGTCTGTCAACGACCCCCCGTCATATTCTATGTTACTGCGAGGTAAAGCCACCAAAGCCCCTACCTTTCATTTGGGTTTGCCAAGTCCGTTTCCGCTCATGTGCATCCCTGGCTGCAGAACATGAAGTTCATGTGGCTCTTGGCATTGGCGTGTCTCAAAATTAGGCGTGCGCCATGGATCCCTTGACCCATAGCACCACAAGGTGGGTTGATGTACCAGCAAACATCAAGCCACAGCTTTCATCTAAGCGCTTGTGACCTGGATGGTGCATGCTGCCAGCCCTGTTCGCCAGGCAGCCGCTGAATCTGCGTCATGTAGCTGCTCACCAGCTCGGTTTCTGAGTCTCTGCAGTTCTCCGGCTTGGCCTCAATGCACCAAGCATTGCACACGCACTTTCCGCTTTGTGGATGTAACGTTATTTAGCTTTGAACATGCTTCTCTTTGTATGCGAACCGCCAGGCCAGTTTGCTCAGATTTAAGGTTGCACTTTTGTGAGGCAAGGCGGCACGGTCAATGTTCACCTGTGAGAAAGGTTTGCAGGTGTGAAAGTGATTGAAAATGACAGCTCCGGACTCGCTCTGCACTTGTAATATTCTAGCGGAAAAGGGTGCGAGTGGTGTTGCAGCGGCCCACGAGGGCAAACATTGGTCCGGGTGTAGTTGGCTTGCCTTCGGCTCCTCCGCTTGTGTACCATTGCTGGGTACCTGGCTCTCTCTGCGGTTCCTTGCTGGCGATTACTAGGTTACCTGGCTCTTGTCTCCTGGCCTTTGCTTGCCATTGCCTGTTTAATCTTGCGTGATTGCCCTTGTTTGCTTGGTCTTGGGCCCACTCTTGGGCGTGCACTTGTTGCGCTCCGTGCACCAGTTAAACTTGTTGCATTTGGCTTGCTGCCGCTATCTCTCGCGTCACCTTGCTGTTCCTCTTGCCGCAGCCGCTTCCGCATGCGCTCCCGACATGCTGCAGGATAGCCATGTAGCAGTAAGCCACGTAGTGCACACGGGAGTGGAAAACAGCTGTCCTTTGACGCGGGAAACCCTTTTGGTTGGTTTTGCGAGTTCGAACAGGAAATCACCCCCCCGCCCCCACCCCAATGTTGAGACAAACCCATATCTCAAAGTCCAGGCATGACCAGCCGAGTCTCTATGTAGTTGTATGGGTCGATGATGAGGTTCTCAAGGCCATCCTGCTGGCACTCGGAAAATCAAACCTGCAATGTCGGGCACTTTGCCTTTGGCATCCCTCTCTCTCTCTCTGCCTCTTTCTACGGTCCACTGGCAACGATCAGCTACCCGGGCTTCGATTGTGGTCCATTTCACCACACCATACTTCATGGAGTTGTCTCAGGCCCACGCTGCGGAAAAGTACCCTGCAGGGGTCAAGACAAACGTGGAAAACCAAGAAACGTGATATTTCGCGATGTGCCCAATCTTGGGAAGGCAATCGTGGTCAGTTGTTGTTGGCGTCCTGTTGGCTCCTTGCACTTTGCTGGGTGGGGTGCTGGGGAGCTGCACTTGCCGGTGCCAAGCACATGTATGATTACAGTTAAGCCATGTATAGTCAATATCAGGCCAGTGTGGCCGCTCAAAGGAGATATCACAACCTCTAGGAGGACAAACTAGAAGTAGACATGCGCTCATACGCTTCATGTGCTGCTTGCGGCGAGCAGTGCATCACGGAAAATGCTGCCACAGCCCTTCCACAGCCCTTTGCTCCTGCTCAACCAATGCTGCCGCGCTGGCCAGAATCTCCGTCACTGTGGCTTCTTCTGAGAACTCACCTGTTCGGACCCGCATGCGACTGGGGGTACCAATATTTCCCCTTGCTTACCCCATGAGGAGGCTACATTTTCAAATTCTATACAAAATGGGCCAATGCAGCCCCAAATTTACTAGATTTTCAAATCTGGACATTACATGGTTCTTTTCTAGTACCGTCAGGGTTCAGACCAGGTTCAGGCCCCAGGTGAAAGGCAGGTCTAAGCATTCAGAAATGATTTTGAATATCGCTGCCATCTCCTAGCACCACATGAAGAGTTTACAAGTTAATTACAACAGCGTGAAAACAGGCTACCTCATCCATTTTCTTAAAATAGGGCTGCCCTTATCAAAGCCCACTCCCCCTTTTCCAGCCGCACGAGTTTTTGCGCAGATCAGAACGATGTTTTTTGCGACATAATTTTGACAAATTCGGGGGGCCGAAACGCGCGCGGTGGTAACACGCTCCCAATGGGGCTCAGTGGTAGGAGTCAGCAGCTGATTGGAGGGACGCTGCGCCTTACCAGCAGGTTCTTCTCCAAGATCAATTGTGTTTACCAGCCTGGTCGTAAAAAGTAGTCGCTTCCCCGCTAATATTAGAATGAAACGACCCCCCTCTCCCGAACAATAATGTATATTATATATCTTACCGGGGCAATCATTTTTACTATGGGTGACCTCAGTTCGTTTTTCGAACATTGGGATGAATTATTAACTTGAGTTTCTCGAGTTTAGTGCTACAAACAATTTTACATTTGACCCAATGTAGCCCCATGTTGTGTAGCGCTTTGTCGAACATGACGTTACAGTGAGAAAATTGCCAAATGTAGGGTCAGTTTATACAAATGCAAGCAAGGGGATTTGATCACAGCATGAATCTGCACAATCAAACATAGCTGGATGTAGAGAACTCAGGTTCGCTTGCACAGCAAAACTGGCCCCATCTTCAAGTTCTTCTCGCTTGAGCACGCGTCTTGATGCGAATCCGCATGACAACCTTCTCTCATTGCTGTGCCGATTCGCCTCGTTGGAGACAAACCCATACTTCCCCAAATAGGGGGTATAAGAGCTGGGGCTGGGTTAGACCGAGGGTTCGCGCTCAAAGTGTTGACCCTGTGCGCAAAAAAAGTTGCCTTTCATGCGACAGTCTCGTGCGAAATTGGGGTTATCGCTGGAGTTGCTCTCTCGTGGCGTCGGCGGAAGGGCAACAAACACGGGTTCGCGCTATGTTTCTTTTCAGGAAGCCTCGTGCCAAGCGATTTTTTCAAGCAAAGTGCGTTTTTGATGGCAAGGCCGCTGCGCGGTGGATGTTTTCTTGTCGGGTCAGGCTACGACGCTTGGACAACCCGAGCTCCGCAAAAAGTTGTCTTGCGCGCGAAAACTTTGCATGAAACAGACCTGTCTTCAAAAGAGGCGCCGCGCCGATCTTCGGATTTGTGTGTTGACGGCCGGACCCCCTGGCCAGCGCAGCATTCTGCTGTGAGACTGGCACGCGTTGCGCGTGGTGGGCGCAGTATGTCTTGTGCTGATGCTACGGGTTGCGTGGAAGCGTCTATGAATTTCGTGGTAGGGGCCGCGCTTCACGCATTTGCAAGATTGCAAGCCGAAAGCCACCCTCTGCGAAGATCGCGCGTGGCAAAGCGCTGTCGCTGCGGCGCCTTGCGAATGTGTCTTGGGCTCGGCAAACACTCTGCGGAGGTTGTGCGTGTCGAAGCGCTCTCGCTGTGGCGCTGTGCAAACCTGGACCCTCCGAAGGTACTGAAACTGCGACTGTAAAAGAAAACATGCGTGAACGCCTTTTCAGGAAAGTTGACGGAAATCGCCTTTAGCAGGCTGTGGGCGTTTGGGGTGTTGCTGGATGCCTGAAACATGGTTTGCAATTTATTTGGCCCCCCTGCGACTTAATTCCGCTTCATGTTTTACGTCTCCATTTGCTGTGAGGCAATGTGCGACAGCTTCCTCTCCGCTTTTGAAACTTCGAACCCTAAACCCTAAACCCAAACTCTCTCTCTCTCTCTCTCTGTCTCTCTCTCTCTCTCTCTCTCTCTCTCTCTGTCTCAGCCAAAATGCAGAAACAGGAAATGCACGGAAATCGGCGGGAAATGTACGGAAATCAGCGGGAAAAGATTGGAAATCTAGCGGAACATTTGCTTGGAGAAATGCGCGCCATTTCCCTGGGGTTCGGGGGCCTTAAAAAGAATGGCCTTTAGGAAGCGGCCGTGAAACGTGGGGAACGTTCTTTGTTTGCAAGCTGGACGCTTTTAATTGGGTTGACCGTGTATTTTTGGCCGCAGTAGTAGCCACATGGCTTTGTAGTGCTTGTGGCTGAAACGTACGATTCCCAAAGCTCGAGAAAGCCATGTAGACATGTTGAGGCTGTTCAATGCTGCCAATGCTCAAGGTCTTCGACTGTATGGGGTCATGGGACTAGCAAACCGACAAGGGAAAAGTGAAAATACCGTGAAATTGACGCGAACGCCGTTTTTGCAGTGAAAGACCGTGAAACGCCGTGAAATTTGGCAGGCGAAAAACCACTCACATTCGTCCTGCCTGGCGTTGTTTGCTGCTGGGTTTGAAAAGGTCCTGCCGAATGGATGCTTCGGGAAGACCATGATTGTTTCATTGATGATGCGGAATTGTGCTGCTCTTGAGGCCTCTCGCAAGTCTAGTTTACTGTGGACAAGGCTTGTTGTTGACGATGTCAAGATTGAATTCCACCCAGGCCCCCATCCCCCAGCTAGTCAAACAAAGGATGTTCATGTAACGGCCTTTGTTTTAAAAGCTTTTTACCCCCCAGAGTTGTCCGATTTCCACAAATTCACTCGGCTTTTCGTGCCAGGCCGGAGCTGAACGTGACATTCTTGTAGCGGAGATCGTGCGTGTCGCAGTGCTCTCGTTGCGGCGCCGGTCTTGAGCGCGTGTTCGGGCTGGGCTTGGCGGCGCAAGCTCACAAACCAAGAGATTCCACATTGCGCCTGCTGAAGCCGGATTCGCAGGCAAGTAACACACAGGGAGCTTCTTCTCATGGGCCGGCTCCCAACAGCAAGCTCGTGCAAGCCAACACCGCCAAGCACAAAAGTAGCACCAAAGTACACCCCCGCAGCCCCAACCGAAAAAACAAGCGTCCACGCGCAGAAGCCGCGCGACGTGCGCTCCAAAATCACAACTTTTAACGGAAAGCGCGCTCTCTCGGCTCCAGCTCGAAATTCGCGACTTTTAAGTACAAAAGTAGTACGCAAAGTGCGCCCCTGCAGCTCCGAGTTTCTACGTGCAAAGGTTGCACGAGACGTGCGCTCGAAAAATCACAACTTTTAGCGGAGAGCGCGCTCTCGCATCTCCAACTCGGAAATGTAAAAGGAGCCTGAGAATTTCACATCCGCATCTCCAGCTCGAAGATCGCAAAAGTAGCATGCGAAGCACACTTTTGCAGGTAAAGCCGCCAGCCTTCTTGCGCAGCGCCAAACTGCGAGGTATGGACAAGAGAGTTGACGAGAGAAACGGACATGAAAGTTTGGGTGAGAGAGGCTGCAGAGCATCAGGGCACAATCATGCACAGCGTCACGCGCCGCATCATGTGCAACATCACGCGCAGCATTACGCACAGCTTCACCCGCAGCTTCAAGTCACAGCATGGTGCGCAAGAGAAGTTGACAGGAGAGATTGTCAATGCTAAGCGCGCTCATCAGAACTTGCACAATCTTTGCTTGAGCAGACGTGCTGGCATGTTCACGCTTTGTTGCTCATTTGGCGTGTTTCTATGCTTCCGGGCCACCCGTCGTCAAGTTAAGCCACGCTCAAAACTAGTTGGGGTCTCTTGTCGGGATAATATGGTTCCCCGCTGGGCGGAAACGTCACAGGAGCAAAATAAGACATTGTCCATCATAAAGCAAGACAGCCCCGCTCAAAGAAGACGCCTTCAGCAAGGCAAATCCTATTGCTAAGGTGGCTCACAAAGCCTAGGTGAAGAGAACTCAATCTAAAGAATCTTGCATTTCGCCTTGATGCGTTCACGAGAAGATTGAAACATCATAACACGTTGAATAGCGACGCGTGCCAGGGTTCAAGACTCTGGAATACTCTGGGAGCAACTTCTCTCAGCTTAGCCTGTCCCTGGAAATGTGCAGCCACTCTTTCAAATCCTTGCTCACGCCCCCCGTCCAATCGTAGCGAAACGTACTATGCTAATCGTGCTCGTGCGCATATGCAAAACTTTTCTTGGCCAGGCTCTTCCCCAAAGATGGCTGGCACTCAGGCGCATGCGCTCGTGTGTGTGTGTGTGTGTGCGTGCAACTGTGCGCTAGCTGCAGGCGAGTCACTGATAATCTTGAAGTGGCGCGACAGGAACTGTCGATCTCTCTCCAGACTGTGCTTCAGGAGGCTGAAGTGCACCTTGTGTCGCAGAACGCTTCCAGCCAGCGTGGTGCTGGAATCGGGCCGAATCATTTAAGTTCCATCTTGTTGAACTCAAGCAAATGGATCGTAAATTGCACTGATGTTTTAAATTGCCAAAATGTATCTTTTAAGGAGCCCTGATGAACATACTCCTTGCACACGAAAGAGTGTGTCAAAGGATCAGCTAAGGCGCCTCATTGAGCTTTTCCAGCAACTGGATGAACAGCTCATCACACTTGTGCTCGAAAAGGCAGAGGCCCGTTCTGCGATGCCGAATGCGTCCGATGGCCGGGAAGCACTACCAGTCCCATCTGTTCAATTCACTACCTTGAATGCTATGGTCTCACACTTGTTCCGCGAGTACATGTCACATATCTTATCCTCAATGTGGTTTGAGGAGGTTTGATGCTAGAATGCAGCTTGGAGCTGCGAAAAAGGAGCAAGACAAATATGAACACGACACATTCGTGAAACATAGAAAGGGCGGGACACGCTAATCAATATCACGGTGCAGCATGTTTGATGAGAAAGTGTCATCTCGTGACAATGCTGCGGCAATCAGAAGTGGAAAGAGAGACGTCAACCATCCCGTTGTTCAGAGTATCAGGTCATGTCAGGATCAGCTTGAGTCAACCCAAGAAACACATGACAACAAGAAAAACACAACAAATACCAGTCTGGCCACCGGAAGCCGGAAGCCAGGCCGGGTGTTCTTAAAGCACTCAAGCCCGCTGGACCTATTTAACCAGACCGTTAAAATCGGAAATGACGTCCGGCCTCGACCCATGCAGCTTGGCCAAATTCACCTCGGCAATCCCATCCTGAAACACTTTGCTGAGCATTTATTGTCATTGTCAGTTAAGTTTGACAGGACCCTGATTAGAAAGTCTAAACTAGAAACACCCAAGGCAGTCGCGTGGCTTCACTCATGGCGCCAGGACCAAACCAATCAACGGAGTGGCAAAGGAACACGGGCCACACACACACACACCCGCGCACACACACACAGACACACAGACACACAGACACACAGACACACAGACACACAGAGTTGCAGAGAGACACAGAGAGACACAGAGAGACACAGAGAGACACAGACAGACACAGACAGACGCACAGACACACACAAACAGACACAGACACACACACAAACACACACAGACAGACACAGACACACACAGATACACACAGACACACACAGACACACACAAACACACACAAACACACACACCCACCCACCCACCCACCCACCCACCCACCCACCCACCCACCCACCCACGCACGCCCGCACGCACGCACGCACGCCCGCACGCCCGCACGCCCGCGCGCGCGCGCACGCACGCACGCACGCACGCACGCACGCACGCACGCACGCACGCACGCACGCACGTACGTACGCACGCACCCACACGCACACACACACCACACACACACACACACCCACACACCCACACACACACACACACACACCACGACTGTGCGCGCATGAGCTAGTGCGTCACGCGCACACACACACACACACACACACACCACACACAACAACACACCACAACACGCAAACACCAACTTGGTGCCCAAATGCACCACAGTGTGGGGTTGAAGTCCCTTCATGGAAAAGGTGCAATTCAAGGCATCTCATCTTGACACATCGCCTCTCAATTTGCACAAAACGGTCGCACTCGTGGAATGGGCAAACAAGCGTCCTTATCTTGCGTGGCAGCAAAAGAAGATGTTCCCATGCAAAGGCGGCCAATGCTTGGTTGCTGCGCTGGATCTTGTGCAAACGCCAAACTACTCCGCGGCGGCACCCGGTACATGAATGCAACATGGTGCAGTAGGAATGCAAATCAATCATAGCATTGCTTAGGCATGCCGCATTGAAATCAAAAGCTATTCGACAAAACTGGACAGTTTCTTAGGCGGGCGACATTGAAATCCTGGCAGCTTCATGTTGGACCCCGCTCCTTCAAGGTCTTTCCCAAGTTCCGCCCCCAACCTTAGGGGGCTGGGGGTTCCCAAAAGAAGCTTTGGAGAATGAGACGTAATACATAATGCAGTGGAATTCTAGGGTTTTTCCATGCTCCCCCCTTCCACAAAATCTTCAGGTGGGGGTTTCCCCCCCCCCTCCCTGCTCGGTGCGGGCCCGAAACCCAGCCAGGGTGCGGCAAGCGACAACATAAATTCGCTCTTGCCAGAACCCGGCTGCCCACAAACCTGACGCTGGGATGGTGGAAGCACCGCAACAAGCTGCATGAGTCGTGAGTCATGATGCTTCAGTGTTTTCAGCTTTTGCCACATATGCATTTCAACCCTGCGGTCATTGCATTCCTGTGGTCTCCCATGCTTGTCTGCTTCTCACTTTTGGCCCAAGGTTCTACGACGACTTCGCCACGTACAGGTCGCATGAACTCGTCCAACTTCTTCCAACCAGTGGACACGCCGCTCTCAAACTCAGGCGAGAGCTGCCCCCGCTGGCGCCGCTGGACCTCATGCGTAGGTCGCTGAATCCAGCCAGTGTCTGGCAGAAAAAAAACCGCCCTTTTTTTGGTGGGGGAACCCGCCAAAAAAGTGCCGCACAACTGGGCGAAATGTGCAAAGAATGCACATCCAATGGCATTGGTTGTGTTGCGAACTTGCATGGGCCAAAGTGCTGAGTTGCAACACCACATATGCGGCATAAGTGGCATATGCCATGCCAACAAGACAGACAGGCTGCGACATCCACGAATTATGCAAATGCGCCATTGGCCATTGCAAACAAGCGGTTTGCACATTCAAGCTGGTGCCCGTGAGCGCGTGAACCTGCAACCTGTCAACTTGCGATAGAAGGCTACCTAAACTTTGTCATTTGAAACACATCGATGAAAACCAAGCCGTGCCAGCGTGTCTCAAAACCCTGTCAGTAAAACCATTGCCATTCACCGTTTGCTGGCCATTTGCGGCATTCCTTACCTCTTACCTGTCCTGAAAGCAGCTGAATATCTACTTGGCGAAAACAGCAGCTTCTTCAGGTTATGCTTCGCCTTTGCCACTGCTGTCTTTTTTTGCTCAGGGACACAAGGATCCAACAACAGCTTAGCGTACATTGCGTCATATTGTATGCCAGCCGTGGGGCTGTTTCGCAATGATCTACAAAAGCCCGCCGCGCAGTCGGTGCCTGGCTGGCAAAGAATCTCACTGCAGTTGCAGGGATGTCCTTGTCCCTGTGGTTGCTTGTTCATTTTATACGGAGTTGAGTTGCCTATGGCATCACAGAACCAAACGTTCCCAAGCAATGTGCAGCTGCAAGCACCTTGCTGAGAACTGACTGAGCGAGAGGAACATCTGCAAGCCCTCACTACCTAAGCGCAACTAAGCCAAACGTTGCAGTGGGTCGTGTCATGGCATGTCGTCCGAGTTGAACTCATTGCTGTTTCTTGATGCTGCCCTGCCCTTCTACCCCAGCTGTAGTTGGCCTTCGTAGCGTTCATCAATCCTCACCAAGCATTTCCATCAGACTAGGATGGATTAGATCTTGAATGCTTGATCAGTCGGCGCAGCATTTCAAAACTGACGAAATGGCTAGTGTCATGTTGACCCCCCTTTGACATCCCTTGACACAATCCCCAAACCTACCTCAGCTTTCGTGCCCCGCTAAACCATGACACCTGGATAACTGAACCTTTTCGATCATGATGTCATGTGAGGGCTTCCAGAGAAGGTCCAACCGTCCAACCACGTGTCTTGCAACCTCTGTCCGCCTTGCGCGCTGCAGCTGCCCCAGCTCCAGCCCAAGCGCTCAGCACTGCTGCCGAGCCTTGCTCGCTTTGGCGTTTTGTTTTGGGGGCGCGTCGCTGAAGCAGAGCGTGTCTTTGTTCTTGCTTTAAGGCCCTAAATGATGAATTAGAATGTCGCAAGGATGGAAACCGGAGGGGGGGGGTCTGCAAGCCAGCAACTTGAGAAGCTTTCGAGCCTCTGTTGGTTTCCCTTAGGGAAGGTCAACAAGTACCTTCTACTTGGCACACAGCTAGATTCAGGCAAGCAAACAACGGGCGGCCCCAAAGGGCTGGGCCAAAAAAGCCCCACCCTTGCCATTCGCGCGCGCGCGTTCTGATCACCGGCATCGGCCTCGGCCCCAGGTCCAGGCAGCTCCTGGCGATCCGGGTGCTGCGGGTAGTTGCCGCAGCATCTCATGGGCCGGAGCCTGTCGAGGGGAGGTTCTGGCTCACCCCGTCATTGTCTCACAAGCATGAACCCTGGTTCTTGACATGCTGTTGAAGGCTATGGTTCAAAAGAAATGCATCCCTTGTCAATCAAGTTGCTTGCTTTCGTATGACGAACGCTAACTAAACCAGCATCTATGTACAGCTGCCCTGATCACTCGCATCCGAGCTGATGCTCGGCCTGCTCAAGCAGCTGCAGCTTCAACAGGGGCATCTTATTGCTTGAAAGAAGCCTCACCCCAAAAGGGCTATGCGTGGCCGCTCGTCGCGAATTGTTGTTTCTGCATTCTCCCACTTGGCCCGCATTCTGAAGTGCTGCAGCCTGCCTCTCAGCAGCATTTCTAAAATGTCGACGTGAACAACCGCTACCCATCATCCTGTTTTGGCCGCCCGTTCGACAAACATGTAACATGTTGTGCACAAAGTGACACATGGTTGCACTGGTCAGAGATTTCTTGCGCCGCAGGCTGTGTCTGGTTGGTTTGGGCTTGAAGAACGGGATGGCCGCGCCATGAGCAAACACAGGGCACCCAAGGCCATGGATAGGAGGCTGTGGCATTTGCTTGGGTTACGGGATGGAGAGGGTCAAAGTTGCTTTGGGGCATTCGTGTGGACTCGTGGACTCAACACGGCCTAGGATGGATGGATGTAGATGATTGTTCTGTTTACCCCTGGAGCTTGTTTGCTTCAAGGGCAATCTATGACCTGTTTAGGGTGGCTTCCAAATCAAGCAAGCTCAGCCAATTAGCCTTGCGATGCCTTGCGGTTAGAGATTGAAATGGGTTTGGCATTGGTTGATACGTGCTAAGGGTTTGCAAGGGCTGCACTGACATGCTAAACTCAAGACTTGCATCTCGCAATGTGAAATCTGAAAGACGCCGGGTTCAACAAACAAAAGTCAACAAATGCGTTCCAAAGAACAAAGCTCACAAACTTCTGGGAAAGGGTTTGGACCGAAGGGATCTGAACACATTTCTGGGGGACAGGAATATATGTCCTACGTCTCTCCTGAACAAGCGACTGCGACAATCCTGGTATTGCCATCGTTTTAGGGCCTCTTGGAGCGAACCTACACTTTGAGTGAGAACTATTGATTTCTCCAGAAAGTAGCCTGGCCTAGGACCGCCCTGCTTTGCAACTCCTGGCCTGCGCCTGGCGGCAGACCTGTCCTAAGGACAGCTCCATGCCTCCTAAGTTGAGCCAACGCTGCGATTTGGCGCCTGGTGAAGAGACCTCTGCGCACAGTGAGGCAAGCTGCGGCTTCCAGGTGCGCAAGTGGCCAAGAAAACCGCATCTTCTAGAAAGGCCCCTTTGGAGCCAGCAGCCCCTGTCAGAGATGTCAATCACTTAACCCTAATCGACTGGAGAGAGAAACACTACGTTCACTCTGGAGTATCTGGACTTATGGCTTGAAAGCAGTAGATGCTATGCCTCAATTGAGAACTTTGTCAACTTGAAATGCGCATTCAGCATCATCCCCCCCATCTAGCGGATA
>CAUJNA010000035.1:92500-237500 GCA_963377175.1 Effrenium voratum | reverse complement strand
GCACGTTGGCCCAACAAGATAAACCAGGGTGGTGCTTTATGCGTTGGCCAAATCTTTTCGCGGGCAAGTTTAGCATACCGAACGGAAACCGATAAGTCTGGCTAAAGGGAAAGCTCATCTACATCTGACAACCCTTTGCTGTCTGAATTAAGCCCTTCTGTTTGAAGCACTCCGATTACTCCAGCCACCAGAATCACCAGACTTGAGGGGAACAGCCAAGGCTCAACTGCAAGACACCACTCTTGGCATTTCTTGCGCGGGCCATTGGGCAACTTCGTGTTGCTTGTTGCCTGCCCAATGAAGCGCCAGCGAGCAAGCAATGCGGCGTGCGTATTTCATGTACAACCACGAAGGGCGAGGTTCACCCCAACCCATCGTGCGCTCAGATGCGGAGCCCAAGGAACGGGACATGCGCCTGCTAGCCGAGGCGTAAGGCGGCAATACAGCCATGCAATTCACATGTGTGTGTCTTATGTTGGCTGCATGAAAGCACATGCGTTGCCTGAAAAAGATCTTGGCGGTTGAGAGGAACAGTGCAGCGGTCACAGGCCAGGATCAGTTCAGGAATCTGAAAAGCGCTGACCCCTGAAGCCTCTTTGCGACTCGTGCTCAGGGATGCCTTTCAAGACTGCTGACTTGTGTCCTGCCACGGTTTGTAAATGTTCTGCCCACATCTGACTTTACACTTGCGCATGGTTATTCCACAGAACGCCATTGCAATTGGATGCCCTTTGGCCATGATGGGCTTAAAAGGGGCATCTCAACGAGGACAAGGGTGATGGTAGTTGGCTGCAATGGGAAGTGGTACAGTTGCACTTGCTGGCCTGCCTTCCAACTTCCACGCTCGCAGGGCCGGGCCATGTCTCAATTAACGTCTTTCGGCTTTGGCCTCTTCACGCACTGAATTTCGGCACTATACAAAACATGGCGGCCTCTTGCACGTAGGAGCATTGGCCTCCAAAATGCTAAGGGGTCTGCGCATCCAACGTCCCTGAAAACGTGAAACAAGACCGGTTGAAGAATCCTGGGCAACTGGAAGCTCTACATGTTCAACATCTGACAATCCAGCCCCTTAATTAAAAAACAAGAGACAAAAAACGACACACACACACACAGTAAGAAAGGGACCCTTAAAAGAAGTTGCCCTTTGCCCACAGGCTTCCAACAAATAAGCATTGCGAAAACCTGAGCCAAAACCCGAAACACAAAACATGGCGTTCCCCTCGTGATAGTGAGGCCCGGCTTCAAGAGGCAAGAGAGCGCCAAAGGCCGGGCACCGGAGATCTTCGCAACCGTGTGCCACGGCTTCGTAAGCCCACCCTGAGGCACAAGGAAAAGGCGAGCAGACCCGAGATCGGAGACAAATAAAGGCAATTAAGAGTCAAGTGATGTACAAGAGGCATTGGCCACTGGACAATTTCGTAAATTGCGTTGAACCTCATGTCCGTTGGGCTTGGGCTCACTTTTTCGAGACATCCGGAGCTGCTCGGCATCTTCCCTCAGGGTGGTGCTGCCCTAAATACTGCCAAGGAGAAGCCAATTGAACCAAACTGCCAAGCAACACTTGCATCACACACACACATGCAAAAGAAGGCAATCACACGCACCTACCAAGCCCAACAAACTTTCAGGAGAGTTTGTCGACAAAAAACCAGTACCGATATCCAACACATTGCCGACATGTACATTCATTGTCCTGCACTGCCAATCTGGCTCGCGCTGTGCAGGTGAAGAATTGTCACAACCATGGTCGATCTATGCGTCGGATGGATTTCTGTACGCAACATAGAAGCCAAAAATGGTGCATCTGCAGGGTTGATTTGCTTCCAGGAAACGCCTTTAAGGAGGGCCTGGAGTCGGACACAAGCGGAAACAGGATGACAATGGAACGAGTTAACCAGTTTACGCATTCCTTCTGCTTGGCAGGGCAGGCCGAGGCGCGGCCGGTCCAACTGACAACTGCAAGGCGCGCCGAGCCCGAACTTGGCATCTCCGCATAGGGCCAAATTCGTTGCGGACAGGGTTGGCATTACTTCAGGGACCAAAGCCACGCAAGCTTAAGCAAGGGAGTCACGGAGACAATGCCCCTGCAACCCCTCTTTGACAAAATGACTTCTGTTCAATACTTGCGTCCAGTCGGCTCACCCACCAAAAAACCAACCTGAGCGAAGTCATGCTACAAAGCTTCAGAGTGGCAACTTGTTGGGCGTTCACGCTCCAGCTTCTGCAATCTGGAAACATGCAGTTTTGATTAGTTGCGCCGATCCGAGCTAGCCCAACGGACTCCTCATGTTTGAGCCCTGCAAAAGTAATCTGGATAAAAACTTGCCTACCCTTCTACAGACTGAAGCACTACTCAGTGAGAGCTACAATTCTGTCTCAGCAGAAAGCTTCCAGCATGGCAAAACTGAGTCTATCGATTTCGGCCGGGAGCGATCATTCTCAGAGTTGCATGTTTGCTGGAGATATACTGCAGGCGGGCGTGAAATTGGACCCGCAAAGTGATGACGGAACATGCGCTTGACTGCAGTGTAAGCGATACACAGCACGATGAGACATGGCATGGTCCTTGGTTTGATCCAACCCAGCGACGGCTATGGAAGACATTCATGTGCGGAGCTGTGCCCGCGTAAAAAAGAATCCAGAATCCAGGAGTGGCTGTTCTGCACCTGCATCATCCAAACGGGCGGAGCCCGAACAGGATGTCATGACAAGTTGGCAAGTTTAATGTTGACCCAGGATCAATAAATCCGTCCCATTGTTAGGGGGGTGTTCCCTCCAGAAGTGATGCATCCCCACTAAAAGGGGGAACCCCCCTATTAATCAACCAGGGGTTTATTAATCCGGGGTGAACATTACCCATGGCAAATATGCCGAACCTTTGCAGCATCGGTGAAAATTCATCCCGCCAGAAATTGTAGGTGGAAGCAACCTTGTGGACCCCGAATTTCCGCACAAACCTGCTCACACGGAAACCTGACTCAATTGCGAGGGAAATGCGAAGAAATCCCAAGGCCCAAGGAAGCGTGGGGCCCTACTGTTTCTCCCTAAACATGTGCCTCTATTCAATCCAAGGGCACGTATGCCTCGTCATGTTCAACCATAGCCTTCCCATTTCGCAACACAGAGCAGCCTCTCCTGGGTGTGGGCAAAAGCCGCCATGCCGGTTTTCACAAGAAGGTGCTGTGGAGAGCGCAGATCGTAAGGCCGGCAGCAACAGGAAGAATGCAAGAGGTTCTTGAACATAGACTGCCACACATTGCCAGCCGCATCCCCACGGCAAGCTGCTCAAAGCCACAACTCGCCGCCAGCAAGCTGCTCAACAGGCGACCCAAAAACATGCCGCTGAGCATGATTCTGGTGCCGGTGCCCATGCGCATTCAACCCTCTGCTTCAAACACAAGCCAGGCAGGGCCTTCACTGAACTCCAAACCTTGCTGCCATCTCAGCTGGCATCTAGGAACTGTTGACTAAGCCAAACACTCACTGGCTCCTGTCGCACCAGCCCGCAAACACATCCATCAAAATGACCCAACACCATGGTGGGACACAGGCTCTGTGTTGAAATATATTATATATATATATATATATATATATATATATATATATATATTTGCATTATTAAAAAACAAACACCTTGCCTCTCTGACCTGTTATACACACGCTTTAGAAACTGAGCCTCGAAAAGCCTGCCTTATGTCACATAGATGTGTTTGAAGCTCCATTGAAGATCCTATGGTGTTGCTCTCAAACGGACCCTTGCAACTACCGGAGGAACCAAATTGCCTGCACAAATTAACAAACCTTCTCAATCCTTTTTTATCGTACCAATGAGATTCACACAACCATATGTTCCAGCCCCCCTCTACGCCCGCAGCCTCTTGGCATACTTGCCTCTGATTATTCTCCACAACCCACGAACAAGATAAAAGTGGTAAACATAAGAAGTGTGTCACAGAATGGCAAAGCACTCACCACCACAGCCGTGGTCAAGGTTAATTGGAAGCACGCTGGCAAGGCCAGAGCAAAGAACTCCGCAAGCTGAAGTGAGCTAGTTGCGTTCCCTTGGGCCTTCACGGGCATCAACCTCTTCTCCCCCACAAACGTTGTTTGGTCAGTGAATGCCTGCACTGGTCACGGGGAACGCCGTGGCTTTCCGCAAGTTCGGATCGATCCACCTCCCCCCTTTCACGTCAATCTTACGAGGAGCAAGGGGACAAAGAGATGTTTGCCGGGTCGCCGGCCAATCCGCGAGTGTCACTGTAATTGCCTCTCAGGACAAAGCAGCTCTTTGCTGGATAGGATGAAGGCACCTACCGCTCTGATCCGCCCTGTTTCCTTTACGAGCATGGCAGTCCACGTGGGACCAGCGGAAAGAAGGCCTTGAACAACTGATGAAGCTAAAGGTACGGCCCTGAATCGAGGGGACTGCGTGGCCACATGACTTGAACACAAGGCATGTGTCTGAGGGGAAGCTGGCCACTATGATCTCCGAGTCAACTGAAGTTGTCACCTTGCACCCTGGAACTAAAGACCTCCTACTTAACAATGCTTAGCGGCCTGTGAAGATGCAAATTGCATCAGTACGCGTCACAGCCTCTGTCAGCGACTGCAGAGGCCAGTTTTTCAAACTTCTGACCACCTCACTTGCCACCCAAATTCAGGTCATGGAACGCTTAAATGCTTCACATAGTCTCCCTTGTTAAAAGGCGTTTGCTCACGCTCTACCATGCACGCGCTTTGCCATACAAGGTTCGCAGTGGCGCGGCACAAAAGAGCCTTCACTCTGGGACTAGCGAATCTGGGCAGCGGCCCGCAATGAGTTCAAGAAGCGCAAGCTCTGGGCCCATTGGGATGGAGCCGACCGGTCCCAATGAGATCACCTTTACAAAAGTGGCGAATCAAAAAAAGTGGAGAAATGTCAAGCATTTGGTCGCCTTCAAGTTGGCAGCTCGAGGCGCGGACCCACCCTTTCCAGCCCACAAAAAACAAAATTCAATCCCAGGGTTGGGCAGCTTAAAGCACGAAGGGAACATTGATGACGCTCAATATCCAAACATATCAAACCAGTTTGGCCCAATCCTGCCCAACCCCAACTCGCAAAGGGCGAGCTTCTGTAGGGCTCAAGGCCTGCAACAAGCAGCCTCACTTCCCACTAGCCACGAGGCTGACACGGGACAACCGAGCAAAAACACCAATCTCCGATCTACAGAACGATGCCTCAGCTCATTCCCAGTCAAACGCGCACTGAAACAAAAGCACTCGATTAATTTCAGTCCGCTGTCAGCTCCGCTGTGTTGTCTACACGGTGTGGACGCGGTCACGGCTGGACTTCGGGGCAATGGCACCTACCGCGCAGGGCGGCAACTTGTACTTCACCCCTCCAAGCCTGGCCAACAGTCTCTGCCTCACATGTCAGCACCAGATTTGGCCTAATGCCTGAGATGGATCTCCGTGGGTATCCATCTTGGAGCAAGTTCTGTATCGAAGGCCTGCCTTAAACAGCGCCAGCCAACACCCGCCAGCAAATCTGTTGGAAGCCAGGCAAGCAAACATCAAGCACAACTTGAAGCGATATAGATCGATCGAGAGTGCGATCAAACAGCATTGGCTCGTCAATGCTGCGCACAAAGTGATACACTGCTGGTACATGTGAACACCCGATTTCATGGACCCCTCTGATGAAAGCCACACAACCCTATCCGGCAAAGTGCCTGATTACTGCTGCCTGAGCTCAAACCTCGTTCCAAAAGCAGATTTGGAACTGTTACATTTGGTCGCTTGATGGATTTTGTGGCTGGCTCTGGGGCCTTGCTTTTGGAAGGTCCTGGATTGGTTCAGTGTTGGTTTCGAGCAGAATTAGGGTAAGTCCAGGATAAGTGCAGGTGCTTGTGGGGTTAGGTAACGCGTCAAGAGTCCAGCACCGTACGCTGAACGCGCGAGTTTCTTTTGCCAAAGTAATGGGCTGGAGAGGGCTGGCAAGGCTTGGGTTTTAGGAGGCCTCACAAACATCCAAACTTTGCCAACATGGCTCTGGAAGAGAAGGGGCTCTTAGAGCCTTTCTGGCAAGGCTAAAGGGGCACAATGAGCACGGCAAACCGTGAAGCCCTTCCAGGGCCTGATCGGATTGCTGCGACCTTGGCCTTCTTCCGCTCCTGCCGCGCAAAAGCACGGAAGCCCCGCATGCCGACTGACAGGGCCAAGAGGACATATGCCTAAGGGAAACTCCCACACGTGGTTCATGGGCAATGAACAAAACTCCATAGCCCCCGTGGCGCATGGGTAGCTGGCAAATGTAAACAAGGGAAGCACCTTTCTCAGGCGTCGTGCGTCGGCGAAATGGCACGAGACAATGGGAAAACAACACATTTGCCAAACGGAGGAAGCCCATGCTAAGAAGCAAACAACTTGAAACATCAGCAGCGCGCGCCCAACGCGGATAGAGTGGATGTTGGGCAGCTGCTGCCAGCCAACCTCAAAATGATGATGTTCCGCAGAAGAGCCACGAAGCCCCACAAGTCCATGATGGCTCTGCCGCCCGAGAATGCCGACAACTGCAAAGTGTTCGCGCTTGCTGTGCTGATATACGACTGTGCTTCTATGACTGCATAATTGACACATGTTGCTGCGTGCGCGGCGAAGCTGTCAAAGAACAAAGAATGGCGAGAGCCAGATGCTCGCAAGCTGTCAGGTCAAGTAAACAGAAACAGCCCCCAAAACACCCCCGGAGACCTGAAAAGCAAGGGGTGTTTGCGCAAAACAACTCAACTGCACCCACAATGGCAAGATCCGACCCTCTGCAAAGACTGTCAAACCAATATTCTCCCAGCCAGCAGGCCCTCCACAGAGACCTTACAACTAATCGGGTGCTTGTCAAAAAACATCTGAAAAACAAACAATGGCGAGAGTCCGACCTTCGACAGCTTGCGTCAACAACTCCAATCGCCGATCATGATTACCTGGCGTGTCGTCAACCTCGTCTTCATCTTGATCATCGAGAGTGCAGTGCTTATATATATATATATATCTGGCAGGGACACGACGCCCTGGCAAGGTGCATACCATACACAAATCAACAGCAGTTGTTTATGACGAATAACTCGCACGCTCGATTTCTCCCGCTCCTGCCACACACAGCACGAGCACACGCAAACGCACGCCAGGTTGTGTGCACTGAAGCAGCTGGCCAATTGGGCCAGTTGGAAGTGGCACGTGGTCACCTGGTTGAAGCACTTTGGCAGGAGCTTTATCAATTTTATTCTACCATCAGGAATACCAGGCAACATTCGGAATTCCGGGTGGGAATCCTCACATCCACAAAACTTCAAGTGCAAAGCGGCCAAATAACTCAGACTACATGACAACATAGCCGGCTGCAAGAACACTGGGACTTCCTTTCGGGAAGAAATGACATTCCCTCGCCCACCAGTGAATCAAGCTTCATGTCGCTGGAACGAAGCCTTCGTTGGATAGCCAAGAAATAATACCCAAAGGAAACCCGTCTTGGCAAACCACCGATACCCCGCCTTCAGTGCTCCTGGTGGGCACAAATGGCCTGCCATCAATGGGGCAGAGACAAGAAAGGCCCAAAGGTTCCGCAGTCTCTGCAACTTGTGCAACCTTTTGGGCTGGTACTCTTGTGATGGCTGCTGTGTTTACCACAAGATTCATGTTCCTTCAAGAGTACATCAACTAAAGAAGCTTGGTATGAAGTCGGGAAATTGTGGCAACTCCAAACGCGTCAGTTTTTGATCTCTTCCCCAAAATGGATTAAACCAGCCCGATTCATTGAGTATGCGTTTCAGGCCAAAATTCCAAACAAAAACCTCTCTCGTATATTACTTTTTTTTCACCCAATGCCAAGCCAATACTATCTTCCTGATAGCCCTTACTAGAGGGTACTTTCAGCATAATTGCTCCCTTTCAACCTGAATTGACACAACCAGACAGGACGGTTTTGTCCCATTTGGCCGGGTAAGTAGGAACCCCCTGCAGCCGTACGCACAGAAAGCACATCTATATTAAAGGGGGAATTAATTGATACTTAAGAGTAATTATAGTGGAAAGCGATCAGTGAGATTACAACATGGCAGCCGCCAGGAGCTAGAAACCACTTGGGCATATTTGGCGAAGACCCAAGTGCTGCCCATCTATGACGTTCAACGTTCTGACTGTGCGCAACTCTGGATGGACTTACAGCCGGCGCCGTGAACCGCAAATGCCTCCCGTGCCCCAGGCAGCGACACAAGCATTGAATCAGCTCAGCCAAGTGGCAGTAGTCGCAGATTTGTCCATTGGTACAACCTCTCGACTTCCAGAACCAGGCACAGGGCCTTGGAGAAACATGCGCCTTTTGTGGCGACAGTCACTTGGTGGTAGCAGTGTGTGGTCTGTGTGCTGTGTGTGTGTGTGTCTGTGTGTGTGTGGGTGTGTGTGGGTGGGTGTGGTGTGTGGTGTGTGGTGTGTTTGTGTGTTTCTCTGTCTGTGTATTTGATTGTTTGTTAGCTTGTTTGTGTGCGTGTGTGTTTCTGTGTGTGTGTGTGGTACTTCTGTTTGTGTGTTGCTGTGTGTGTGTGTGGGTGTGTGGTGTGTGGTGTGGTGTGTGGTGTGTGGTGTGTGGTGTGTGGTGTGTGGTGTGTGGTGTGTGGTGTGTGGTGTGGTGTGTGGTGTGTGGTGTGTGGTGTGTGGTGTGTGGTGTGTGGTGTGTGGTGTGTGGTGTGTGGTGTGTGGTGTGTGTGTGTGTGTGGTGTGTGGTGTGTGGTGTGTGGTGTGTGGTGTGTGGTGTGTGTGTGTGTGTGTGTGTGGTGTGTGGTGTGTGGTGTGTGGTGTGTGGTGTGTGGTGTGTGGTGTGTGGTGTGTGGTGTGTGGTGTGTGGTGTGTGGTGTGTGGTGTGTGTGTGTGGTGTGTGGTGTGTGGTGTGTGGTGTGTGGTGTGTGGTGTGTGGTGTGTGGTGTGTGGTGTGTGGTGTGTGGTGTGTGTGTGGTGTGTGGTGTGTGGTGTGTGGTGTGTGGTGTGTGGTGTGTGGTGTGTGGTGTGTGGTGTGTGGTGTGTGGTGTGTGGTGTGTGGTGTGTGGTGTGTGCTGTGTGCTGTTTTCTGTGTGCTGTGTGCTGTGTGCTGTGTGTGTGTGTGTCTGTGTGTCTGTGTGTCTGTGTGTCTGTGGGTGTGTGTGTGTGTGTGCGTGTGTGTGTGGGATTCTGCTTGTGTGTGTGTATGTTTCTCTCTCTGTGTGTGTGCGTGCGTGCGTGCGTGCTTCCGTTTGTGTGTTGCTGTGTGTGGTTCTTTGCGTGTGTCTGTGTGTGTGTGGGATTCTGCTTGTGTGCGTGCGTGTGTGCTGTGTGCGTGTGCGTGTGCGCGTTGCGTGTGTGCGTGTGCGCGTGCGTGCGGGTGTGTGCGCGCGTGTGGGTGGGTGGGTGGGTGGGTGGGTGGGTGGGCGGGCGGGCGGGCGGGCGGGCGGGCGGGCAGGTGGGTGGGTGGCTGGGTGGGTGGGTGGGTGGGTGGGTGCGTGCGTGCGTGCGTGCGTGCGGGCGTGTGTGTGTGTGTGGGTCTGGGTGTGGGTGTGGGCGCGGGTGTGGCTGTGAGAGTGGGTGTGGGTGTGGGTGTGGGTGTCTCTGTCTCTGTCTCTGTCTCTGTCTGTGTCTGTGTCTGTGTCTGTGTCTGTGTCTGTGGCTGCGTCGGTATCGGTGTCGGTGTCGGTGTCGGTGTCGGCGTCGGCGTCGGCGTCGGCGTCGGGGTCGGTATCGGTGTCTGTGTCTGTGTCTGTGTCTGTGTCTGTGTCTGTTTCTGTGTCTGTGTCTGTGTCTGTGTCTGTGTCTGTGTCTGTGTCTGTGTGTGTGTCTCTGTCTGGGTGTCTCTGTCTGTGTGTCTCTGCCTGTGCGTCTCTGTCTGTGTGTCTCTGTCTGTGTGTCTCTGTCTGTGTGTCTCTGTCTGTGTGTCTCTGTCTGTGTGTCTGTCTCTGTGTGTCTCTGTCTGTGCGTCTCTCTCTGTCTGTCTCTGTCTGTGCGTCTCTGTCTGTGTGTCTCTGTCTGTGCGTCTCTCTCTGTGTGTCTCTGTGTGTGTGTGTGTCTCTCTCTGTGTGTCTCTGTCTGTGTGTCTCTCTCTGTGTGTCTCTCTCTCCGCGTGTCTCTCTCTGTGTGTCTCTCTCTGTGTGTCTCTCTCTGTGTGTCTATCTCTCTGTGTCTCTCTCTGTGTGTCTCTCTCTGTGTGTCTCTCTCTGTGTGTCTCTCTCTGTGTGTCTCTCTCTGTGTGTCTCTCTCTGTGTGTCTCTCTCTCTGTGTCTCTCTCTGTGTGTCTCTCTCTGTGTGTTTGTCTCTGTGTGTCTCTCTCTGTGTGTGTCTCTCTCTGTGTGTGTCTCTCTCTGTGTGTCTCTCTCTGTGTGTCTCTCTCTGTGTGTCTCTCTCTGTGTGTCTCTCTCTCTGTGTGTCTCTCTCTGTGTGTGTCTCTCTCTGTGTGTCTCTCTCTGTGTGTGCCTCTCTCTGTGTGTCTCTCTCTGTGTGTCTCTCTCTGTGTGTCTCTCTCTCTCTCTGTGTCTCTCTCTGTGTCTCTCTCTCTCTCTGTGTCTCTCTCTGTGTCTGTCTCTCTCTGTGTCTGTCTCTCTCTGTGTGTCTCTCTCTGTGTGTGTGTGTCTCTCTCTGTGTGTGTCGCTCTCTGTGTGTGTGTGTCTCTCTCTGTGTGTGTCTCTCTCTGTGTGTGTCTCTCTCTGTGTGTGTCTCTCTCTGCGTGTGTCTCTCTCTGTGTGTGTCTCTCTCTGTGTGTCTCTCTCTGTGTGTGTGTCTCTCTCTGTGTGTCTCTCTCTCTCTCTGTGTGTCTCTCTCTGTGTGTCTCTCTCTGTGTGTCTCTCTCTCTCTCTGTGTGTGTCTCTCTCTGTGTGTCTCTCTCTGTGTGTCTCTCTCTGTGTGTCTCTCTCTGTGTGTCTCTCTCTGTGTGTCTCTCTCTGTGTGTCTCTCTCTGTGTGTCTCTCTCTGTGTGTCTCTCTCTGTGTGTCTCTCTCTGTGTGTCTCTCTCTGTGTGTCTCTCTCTGTGTGTCTCTCTCTCTCTCTGTGTCTCTCTCTGTGTCTCTCTCTCTCTCTGTGTCTCTCTCTGTGTCTGTCTCTCTCTGTGTCTGTCTCTCTCTGTGTGTCTCTCTCTGTGTGTGTGTGTCTCTCTCTGTGTGTCTCTCTCTCTGTCTGTGTGTCTCTCTGTGTGTGTCTCTCTCTCTGTGTCTCTCTCTGTGTGTCTCTCTCTGTGTGTCTCTCTCTCTGTGTCTCTCTCTCTGTGTGTCTCTCTCTCTGTGTGTCTCTCTCTGTGTGTCTCTCTCTCTCTCTGTGTGTCTCTCTCTGTGTGTCTGTGTGTGTCTGTGTGTGTGTGTGTGTCTGTGTGTGTGTTTCTGTGCGCGTGTGTACGCGCGTGTGTGCGTGGGTGCGTGGGTGGGTGGGTGGGTGGGTGGGTGGGTGGGTGGGTGGGTGGATGGGTGGGTGGGTGTGTGTGCGTGTGTGCGTGCGTGCGGGCGTGAGCGCGTGTGAGTGCCTTGTGTGTGGGTGTGTGCGCGTGTGTGCGTGCGTGTGCGCGTGGGTGCGTGGGTGGGTGGGTGGATGGGTGGGTGGGTGGGTGAGTGTGTGCGTGTGTGCGTGCGTGCGGGCGTGAGCGCGTGTGAGTGCGCGGGTGTGTGTGGGTGTGTGCGCGTGTGGGTGTGCGCGCGCGTGTTGATTCGATACGCTCCCGAAAATCGCGTGGCCCCAAGCGGGCCAAGGGCGCTCCAATGTCTTTGTTCCAAAGAGAATTCGCTTATCCCCTTCCCCCACCCCTTCCCCGCCTCCAGCCTAACCCCCCCCCCACCCCCTCTGCCGGCCCAAGATCCTGTCCAGCGGGCCTTGGGCCCAGTTTTCTTGCAAATATGCTGGGAATGACAAAACCCGAAAAGCACCTTGAGCTGGCCAGGCCTGTTTGACGTGTCTGAGACTAGCCTCAGACCCAGCCCAACCACCCAGCCCAACCCTTCCAACCCACGCCCCAACCACAGACCCACCCACCTGCCCAACCATTTGAGACAGCAACCCACCCAAACCAGGCAAGCCCAGCAAGGCCTGCAACCCTCTGGCGTGCTGAAAGCAGCCAGCAACACCCAAGCTAAGTCAGCCCAGCCGCAGGCGTAGCCCAACCCCCACGCCAACACAGTCGATCACGACTGCCACGCGCGTTGAGCACCACAGCTCGCTTTAGTTGTCAAGAATTTCTGTGCAATTTACGCCCATGACATCCACTGCCCCAGCAAGCAGCGCCACTGACTCTTGGCTCCATGACTCAGTGCTAGTCCTATGCATCGCCTTGCCCTTGCCTCGGGGATTCCTACACAACTTCGGCCCATAACATCAATTAGTCCAACGACGCTATCCATTCCTAAATCGCCACTTGACCAGCTCTGCTGCTTGCAGTCGAGCCACAGACGCTGCCGAGGCGGGCAACGCGCAGCGTTTACAATTACAAAAAGGCTTGGGGCGTGAATGGTTTTGTCAACTTGATTCTTCGAATGCATGAATGGGTACTCTGGGCTCACATTCCCTGAAACCCAAGTCGCAGCGGCGCTTCGGAGCTCCGACACTCTAAAAATGGTCCAGTACAAATCTATTGGCCAAAGCAGTCACCCCAAAGCCTGGAAAGCAAAGGTTGGTGCCCCTACCGACCATTCAGTGAAGCACACAGGCCTCATTGGCTGCAACAGTGCCACCCGGAACAAACACTAGAAATGGAAGGGATGAACCCAGTGCCTTGTGGCCATGCGGTTCCACTGGTGTTTGCAGCTCAGACTTTGGCGGCAACTATCCATGAGTGAAAAATCCAAAGCTGCACAAATGTCACCACCTTCCAGGGCATGAGTATTGCACCGTGTCTCCCCCTTCCAAGTGACCGGACCTAGCCAAGCTTCCCGCCCAGCTTCCCGCAAAGACAATCGAACCGCTGGGCTCCCCGCTTGCAGTTGCCTCAAAGCATAAAATGAACGGGGACGAATGCGACACCCTGGAATGTCTCTAGCGCCTTTTGCCCCGTGCACTTTTGAGGGACCAGCAAGCCTGATGACAAAGAGGTATGGCCAAATGGATCAGCCGTCCTCGTAGCAAAACCCACCCCAAGCAAACCAATGTGGAAGAGAAGCCCCGCACTGACCGCTCATTCACAGTAGTGAATGGCACAAACCAGGCCAGGATACCATCAAGCTTGCATTGGACTCCCTGCATCTAATTGTAAGTCTGGATTTGCCACGCGGCACCGCCAAAATTGGAAAATCTAGCCGTTCACATGGTGATTCAGGGTCCGGAGAATCTATATTTGTCACGGAGGGTGCTGTGACCGCAGTTTTCGTAGCATGCATGTCATGCATGTGCTGCAAAGTGCAGCGGGTGCCTTGAATACACAGCATGCCGCTCTGCAAGGTACAATATGCTATATAAATCACCATGTAAATCACCATGCTGCCTGGCCAAAGCAACTCCCCTTAAAGCCCGCGCAAAGTGAAGGGCACCCCCCCAAACACCTCACCCCTACCTGAACCCACCCCCACCTGAACCCCCCCAAATCCCGAAAAGCTCGATTGGTGGTGACGCGTACCTTAACCTGCAGTTGTGTCAACGCACAATTTTGCCAATGCCAGTACCACACATGCACATACAAACTGCTGCGACTTGTCTGTGGGAATGCTTGGGAAATTGTGATTGTTCAATTGTACAGGTCAGAAAACTATAGAAAACTGATCCGACGTGCCAATGTCACCTCCATGGATTCCATACACGCTCCAAAGAAAATCACGAAACAAGGTTGGCAGTCCCTTCCCATCATATGACCAAAACAACTGCGCATCGGGGTGTGTGCCCTACTTGGATGGGCTTCGGAGAAAAAAACACCAAAAAACAACCGCACCAACCAAGGGAAAACACATTCAACTGGAAATGCCAGGACAACCGAGGAGAAGTTAACAGGACTCCAAAAGAAACCCATCCACCGGATCCCATGAGACATCGGTGCCCCGGCCAGCACCATGCATGGTCGATCCCACGTTGGGCACCTCCTGCGCCACCGAGTCGCCTGCGAAACCGGGAAAAAGGTCGGCCGATAGCCCACGCCGTTTGTGCGGTCTTCTTTAGCGAGCCATGGAGAAAACTGTCTCTTGATTTGAAATGGGGAAGTCCAGAAAAAGCAAAGGGCGCCACTAGGTCACTAGCGGTCTGGCTGGTTGTGCTTCTGCCCCGTGTTTATTTAGGCGAGGGCGTGAGGAATCGAAAGAAAATATCGATTGACCGTTTGGCAGTGATTCGAGTGTTCGAGGAATGAAAGCAAATCTCAATTGCCAAAGCCTGTTCAAAGTCAATAAATTGATTACACACCGTTCTGCTGGTCTGCTTTGGGAGCCAACAGGTTGCAGCTGTGGGGATTGAATGGCCGTCTGCCTGAGGAGACTTCGATGGAGCTTTCGGACATGGCGATCTCAGCCTCCGGCTGCATAAACCTGGACAGCGGCTTGAGTAGAAATTTATGGGCCCAAACAATGGCACACAAATTTGTCCTGCGATCATGAGGTGATTTAGATTAATGTCACCCCGCAACTCGATCTAATTGTTTAGGCCCTTCTGGTAATTCATGGCAGCTCCTGTTGCATCCCGGCGGCCGCAAGAACCAGCAAAAGCATAAGCACATTGCCAGCCCCATGGCACTGTGCACGTGGCATGCCCGTGAAAAAGCTGAAGCTGCGCCGTGACCCCGCGACCCAGCCTGTTCTCGACAGGCGTTAAGGAAGAAGGGATGAAGGCCTGACATCAGGGCCCCTTCTCCAATGCACAGCCCCTTCATCCTGATTGCTGCCCTATTTGCCAGACAGGGAGAGGAAGCTCCAAAATCCGTTTTTGTCTCGACCGTGTCAACCTTGAGGGTGGGCATCTATCAAATGATGACATAAATTTGACTCCGGCTGCACCTTGCCCAAACAATAGCCCAATTAGCGCTGTTGCCAGTACCACTGACCACTTTCTGATAGTTGGAGGGGCTACTTGTTCATGCATTTTGTAGTCCTGCTTATTGTCCGTTCGCTGCAAGCAAATCTCGTGACATCCTGCTTTTCCCATTCCGACCCTGCTAGTGAAGCAGCCATGCGACTACCCGCGCCTGGGCATTGGCATTCATCTTTGTGCGCCTCCTTGCTGGCTCCACCTCAGCCTAGGAATCGAGAGAACGGCTGGATCTTCCCCTCCCAAGTCCCCTGAGCTGAATTCAAAATTGCAACCTCGACTCTCAACAAACTTGGAGAGTCTCGCATATGCTCAAAGTACTTTGGGCTGACCTTTTGCCGGGATAATGCAAGTGACATCATTGGACGACCGGCAATCGCATACCATTACAGACAAGCATCTGTTCTCACAGACCCGCAGACTCCCCGGCCCTCCACGAACCAAGAGCCTGAAATTGGGGCGGGCGGGGGGTCCTGAGGACAGTTGTTGCGTCGCCTGATGCTACGACAAGAGAAAGAACTGCCTCTCCATCCAAGCTGCCGCTGCCGTAAAAGGTGTCATCTCTTGCGGCAGCTCTTGGGTCATCTCCACTGGCAACATCATGAAGCTGACAGGCTCGCCATACCTGGCACGTGCCAGAGGTGGCGCATGGCCAAAATTAGCGCTTCATCAATCATTTTGGTCGGCTGGCCAACCCCAGAAATGCCCGCCAAGGTAAGTCCAATCTTCCTCTGACAGGCTTGGAGCCCTAGCAATGTGTAAGGCATTAGCTCTGCTTCTGCCATCTAGCCATCTGGATCCCACAGCGAAATGAAATTATTCATGCCTTGGAGTCGGTGTAGGCGTGGCTGGCCACAAGTTCCGCCTCACACAAGCAACATGCCATGACTTCGACCCCGTCACAAGCTCATCAGATGAAAACATGACTACAACTGGCCCTATCCCCCACAATCCATTAAGGTTGTCTGTGGATTGACTGCACACATCTTTGGGCCAGGGCTGTCTGGCACAAGGTGACTGAGGAACTCAGTTTACCCAAAGGCTGCTGATATGGTTGCCACCCAAACCGACCTGTCGTTGAATCACTGTTTGGACACAGCATCCCGCTTACGCTGGTTGCGAGGGAAAGCAGCGAGGGCAAGCACTGCCAAGAGAAAAGGCAATGTAAGCAGTATACGCAGTACAAGCTGTGCACGCGCTTTAACCGCCGAGAGCGGGCCAAGCGGTGCGCCCGACTCACAATGGTCCAACCATTGCACGACCGCGGTCCAAGGGAAAATTGGGGACTCTGGGTGACGATATCTTAGACCTGCAGGGATTGCCAAAACGCTGAACTAATCGACGGATTTCAGTTGAAGTGGGTGCTCAAAGCCCAAGTCGCGGCAAACAAGCATCACCCAAATTAAAAAGCAATGATGTGCAACTGAAATCACTGGCTGATTGTCTAAGGTGTGGGATTGCTTGGCAGCCAAACATCAGGTCTCCCAGCCGGGGGGCCGACATCCCTCGCCCAGCTTCCCTCCCTTGCACTCCGAGGGCAGTGCGGAGTGCTGGCGTCATCAGTGTCCCGCCCATCCTTGGTCCCAGGCTGATGTTGCCACCCAGAGCGAATTCCTCTCCATCAACGGGACACCTGGTTTGGCCAGAAAGTTGATGCCTTGATCAATATATGGAGCACCCTAAAACGTGCCCCCCTTTTAAAGATGGCAGGGGAAGGCAATGGGAGCGCATCGGAACGCGTCTGAAAACAATCTATCTGTCCCTTGACAAAAGGCGGTCCAGGGCTTCAAAGCCTTGGGGTCTGCCATGGCCTGTCGTGATCTGCAAGGAGACTCAAACGAAAAACCATCGTGCAGGGGTTGCCACGGGTGTGGACATGTTGAGGGTTGGACATGCCCTTTTACATACCCCTTGAGAAAATAGCCACAAAAAAAATGCTTCTATTCATACCCCCAAAGGGGTGAAGATTCTTCGTATAGTGGGGTAGATAGGTTGCCCAAGGGTATGCAAAAGGGGATGTGCTTCCACTCTTGCAAGAAGGCGAAAAAAGCGAAGCACTTTTGCCGAGGGGCGCCCGAAGACACGCAAGAGGGCGATCGCGTGTCCGGCGTCTGGGCTCGCACCTTTCCGGCCTGGCATCGCCGAATCAGGGCAAGTAGAGCGCACTGGGCAAGTAGAGCCCCCGTGGATCGACAACCCTTGGGTGCATACATGAGGCAACTCCTTTGGCCGGCAACCGCATAACTTTAGGCCAAACACCCCATTTTGTCTGCTAGGCTGAGTAGTCTGGGGTAAGCATTGGCATAGGTGAAAGGAGACATGCCACGCCACCGCACAACATATGGCTGTCCACACGTTTTTCGGCTCCGGCTGTGTTCTCCGCGACCCTAAGCGCTAGTGAGCAAACAAGATCACATCTGAACTCCCTGTGCTTGCTTTCGGACAATCTCGTTTCTCCCAGCTTTTGGCCCCTCACCAGCCTCCTCACGCTTGGCCAATGGCAGAATCGGCATTGCCACATCCATGGTTTGCCTGCAACCGGACGCAAATCAAGTGCAAACGCGACTATGTGTCTCAAAACAAGGGTACCCCTCGCAAATAGCGGTTCTCCTTTTGCTTGCCTTTGTTTCCACTCCAAAAAAGGGATATCATTAAAAGCACACACACCCAAATCAGGCGGTGCATGTCGCAAACAAAAAACCAAGATCTCGTGCTTGTAAGCCCAACCAATTCAAAGCAATACGTTGGCAAGACATCTTGGCTGATGCCAAGCACAAGTTGCAAGTTCTCTCTTCGACTGTTGTATCAGGCATGGTTGCCATCCGGAGCTCGTTACTGCGCAGATTGATCCAGGCACTGCACACTGGCCTGGAGTCTTTTGGCAGGATTCCCCAATGATGCCCTGGAGCCTAAAACAGCTGCAGCGCTACATCTTGCACCTTTGCCGGAGAGCGATTCAGCAAGCTGCAAAACAATAACAACCTCTCCCTATGTTCGGCGGAGGGGGGGGGGGAGCGTTTGTTATTTTCTTCCCTGCGAATGATGGACTACAGATCACAAATTGGATTCCAGGATAACCCCCTCCCCCAATTCCATCTTTGAGGAGTGGGGATGTGCTCACCAGCACTGCTACGTTCCTGGGATGCAGCGCTTTCGCACGTGAGGATCTCTCTATGTACGCATGGAAAACCCTTACACTCCCTCGACTCTGCCTGTATGATCGCAAAGTGAAAGTGGCAACAACAAGTCGAGCAGTCCCAACAATCAAATTTAACCTCCACCGAGAGCTTCTTTCTTTGCAAAAACTAAAGGCACCTCGCTGAATGCACCTCCCTGAATGCAAGGAATGCTTGCAAACATGCTCCTCTGCTCCGCAATGACCGCATCAAAGGCAATTCCATCTTCCATAAGCCACCTTTCGACGCATTCAGCCCACTGCATTGCGCAGTCCAAGGAAAGTCCCGCAGGCCAACCTCTAGTTCGCCACAAGGAGTTCCCTGTCCCCTATTCCTTCACAGGCCTGTCACGCGGCTACGCTGTCCCGGGCACAGATCGCTCTGGGCGCCCGTCGGCTACGCCAGGAGGAGCCCCCTGGCTAAGCCGAAAGCTTGCCCTTGGTATCGCAAAACATGGCTTTAAAATCCGAAATCCGGCTGTCCTCCCAAGCCCCAAATCGGCCGGCCAAAACCTCGTACTCAAAACATGGCACATCCCCACTTGCTGGTTACTTAACTCATCCCTTGAAACCTTGCGCGCCTGCAATACTCGCAATGAACCTGCACCTGAGGAATGAGCGGTGGAAAGCACATTCCAAGCGTTCTGCCAGCGTCAAATACTGCTGTCACTTATCGCAATATTGCGCAACCAAATGATCATTCCTGATAAATAGAGTAGTTTGTCCCTTTCTCGACCGTTGCTTCCATGCCGATTCTACGCTGCACAATTGCCAGCAACACTGATTTCTTGCCAGCTGGTGATACTGCTGCCAACGGCACAGCTTACAGGCAGGTGAGAGAAACATGCTGGAGAGTGTGCGTCGACTCAGGTACGGGCAGGTACTCACAAGCATGCTCCTGACCTCAACAGGAAGAGCGCCACAAATATCAGCTTGCGAGACAGCCCGCTCAGCCCTGCCATCCGAACTGGCAATGGCTCACCTTCAGCAATGCAAACAAAGCAACAACCGCCTGCAATCCTTGACTCGGAGCCACCATTCTTCTAAATCTCAACGGTTGCCGACTCAATGGTTGGAGTTGTTGTTTGGACTTCTTCCCTGCAAGACCCGCCCTCCCACCAACAAAAATGAGAAAGCTCAGGCCTGGCTTCCAAAAGGAATGTACTCATCCAAACGTGATCTACGAACTTCGATGGGCTTTGGCATTGGTGGGATGTTAACTTCCTCCAGGTTCTCATGGTAAATGGCCAGCCCTGGAAGCATTGGACTTTTGCCGGCCCAAGCCGGCTTGGTGTCCACCTCATGCTAAAACCTCCGCAAGTAAACTGAGCGCCGAGCATGCTACCGGGCCCTTCAGCAGCATCACCTCAGTGGAACCGCTACACTGGGTGGTAGATTCCGAGGGCTAAACCACGTACCCCTAGGGTAGGTACCTCTGACATATACCCTTCATATACGCTGTGTCTATTCATGTAAGCCTGTTAAACATATCAAGGCCAGGTTGCAACGCGGATTCCTTCTGAGCTTGTTCGCATCTAGGACACAACATCACTTGCCCTTGGATCCTTCGACTGGGAAAAGTGTACTCAGCAGAGTTCAAAGGTTCAGACATCCATGTGTCCTTGCCAAAACGGCTGCCAGGCAAGCTGCTTACCCCTGCTGAGCTGCCCAAGCTGCAAACTTCATGCCCCCGAATGGCCCATGTCAGTTGGGTGTATGGGCCAAACATTGGTCACCAAAACATCAAGCTTTCTTCAATACCCTATCCTGCCCCTGTATCATGATTGCAACCCCTGTCATAATTTGTTCTTGTTACATCGACTTGCATGACACTTGAGCAATCTCATCTCAAGCCAACCCTTGCTGCTTACTGCTTGTCGACCTGCAATGGACCAACTGCTGCCAAACAACTGGCAGACACAAATGCACATCAGGCAATGTCTCCCCCCCACGGGCAGGAAAATAATTTTCAAGAGTGAATGTCCGCCAAAAATGGTTCCAGGTCCATAAACTGTTCGAACAAGTCGAAACACCCAAGCCCAATCCAATCAGGTAAGCAAAGGGCAAACAGGGTAAAAGTCAATCCACAGAGTTTGCAGCTGAAGTTGTGATCAAGGCACCTAAGCAGGTTCAAGGTCAAAACCAAACCCTCGAGTCTGAAGTCTAAACGGGCAAACTCGAAAGCTTACATTCTGGGTGTCAAACATATCCCGCGCACTAAGGCCATTTGTCCGAAGGCAGCAGAGGCACAGCAGTCGCAGCGCCACCAATGGTGCAAAGGTGATCGATCGCCTGGCAGTGGCCGTCGGACAGTCCCTCGTGCCCTTCCCAAATAAGGCATAGGCTACGTCCCATAATTTTGATCCGGTCTCAGGTGTATGAAATAGGGAACCCATCTCCAATTGAATGAGGGAGGCTCCAGAATGGGTGGTTTCTTTTCCTTCACAATGACCCCAAGAAGGCCCTTCACATGCTCGCCTCTTCACATCATCACCTCTTCCATCATCCCCTATAGGGACGTCCAAAAGAGGGCAGACATGAGCAGTTGATCCAGGGGTAAAAAGTACCCAATAGGCCAATGCACCCTTGAATCTATCCCGTGAAGTGCGGTGGATTCTGCCGTTGCGGCTCCTGCCATCCCCTGACGAGGCCGGGGCTTCTGCTCCTTATCCCAGCCTCAGGGCTGTCAGAAACCAAATTGGCCAGTGCCCAGCAAGCGGTGGTCACCTCAGCGCACCATGAGGGAGGTCGACCCTCTCCCGAACACTCCGCGTGGCTTCTCCATGTTGCAAGTCGAGCTGCTGTAAAAGCAGGGTGCTGGTAAATCAGTTTCAAAACTTGGACAACATTTGAACACATCAACTGTAGTCCGCAATGCTCAGTGAGCCTTTTGCAACCATAGGGCCAGAGTGGCAAGAAAGATTACAGCAGGCTTTTACGGAATGAACTAAGCCGAGCCGTGCAAAGGATTTCGCAGTGGCAGACGGCATGCTGTGATCAACAATTATTTTCATGCCCGGTGGCAGTGCCAACTTCACCAAACATAGATGTTAAACAGGGTCGTTTTGGCTTCCTCTCTCGGACATTAGATGGCTATGGGATGTTCAGTGCGAATGCAGAACATGCTCCAAGGCTCACAAGGCTATAGAGGAAGCTGTTCTGCTGCTGTGTGCCGAAGTGCCGGGACCTGTGGGGAGGTGACGGGTTATGAGCAATTCCTCGCCACTGTCTGCGAGGCAGCAGGCGGAAACAGTTACGTTGACGTGAGAAACAAACAGCCATTGCCTCACGATGCTGCGATACTGGGGCCCTGCGCAAGTGCGGCATCCTGCAAATGGCTTCTGCCAGGCCAGGATTTCATGCTGCAAAACTCAAAGGAGAGGGAAACACAGTTTTGTCAACAACGGGGGAACCCGGGACCTTAAAAGGAACGAACCCCTCCGTGACTGCGACCTCTCCCTTAACCTTGTGGGAAGCGCGAGCAACGCGCTCTTTTCAGCACTTGAGCCAAAGCAATGATTGGGTCATGCTCAGGCATTGACTTGAATGTACAACATGCAACTGACTACATGAGAACCTACCTCATGTACCTCTGGGCCATAAATGTCATCGTGATAATTGACTCCCCCCTCATTGACGGCACTGAGGGAGTGTCTTGGGCGCATTACCACGCCAACTTGAAGTCAAGTTTACACCACAAAGCCTGACGCAAGTTATTCAAGCATCGCCCAGGCACTTTGCACACTTTTGGAAATTTGCGGACATGCTGCAGCGCACTAGGCAGCTGCTTTAGCGGATCTACTTTCACGAACGTCTTCAAGCTTCTCTGGAAGGTCAACACGAATGCCGAGCAACCGGATGGCATGGTCCCACTTGTTGGGTGGAAGTGCTTTCGTGAAGATGTCTGCTGACTGCATGTCGGTTTGGACGTATTCTATCGAGATATGTTCGCTTTCAAGCTGCTCTGCGATGCACGCGAGGTTCACCTTGTGGGTGCGCTGGACACAGCGTAGTTTGGATGAGAAACCCTTCTTTGCTACGAGGATAGTCGCCTGGTTGTCCTCGTGGATGATAAAGGGAGTACGCGAGGGATACGATCTCCGCCTCGGTTGTCGATCGGGAGACCGAGGTCTGCCTTTTAGACACCCACGCAAGGGGGAAATGCGTATGCGGACCACTCAAAGTCAAGAATCCTCCGGACGTTGATTTTGCGTCTCGTTCTCCAGCGAAATCGGCGTCCACATAGAGAGCCAGATGCAACTCATCAGTCGAATCCTGAACTGTGCCAACTAGCGTGCTGTTGACCGTGCTGTTTATGTAGCAGACAAGCCTATGTAGCTGCTTATCGCAGTTCCTAGAACATTTCTGAACAAATGAGGCAAGGTCGCCAATGGGCTTGACCAGGTCTGGACGTGCCAAACGGCCGAGCCACAAGGCTTTCATTAACACGCGGCAAGCGGCGAAGCCGAGCTCACCCTCCAAGGCGTCATCTGCAGGATCAAGGGATCCAGCGGGACAGAATGGAGTGGTGGCATCACGCAACTTTTCTGTTTTTAGCTGTGCAACCTCAAGATATAATGCAACCGTTTGACGGGCATAATCCCGCATGTCGAACGCCATGCCCCCTTTCAATCTGCCCATTGCGGCATTAAGATCGGGTTCAGTTGGGTCCTTTGGAGCATCTATCAAAAGGTGATTCCTGCCTAGCACCCGGTATATGTCTTCTGGGGGTTCTATATCAACCAGTCTTGTTAACTTTTCCCAGAAGTCTTTATGAAGGTGGCTGGGGCCGGCCAACGTCAAGTCGTCGACGTATGTCGAGAGAAGTAACCCGGACTCCTTGAACCAGAAGTTTCCAGGAAACTCTGCGACCTCACGCCCTCCAAGTTCACTAATGAACCTTTGAGGTGTGCCTCCCAGAGTCCGCCAGCGTCAGGATGCCCATAAAGAGCTTTAACGAGCAAAACCACAGGTTTCACGAAACGCTCGCGCCACCACCTTGGCCGGAGCTCAGGCGGGAGTGTGATCCAAGTTTGGTACTTGGACTTCAGCAGTGCTTGCACATAAGCCTTTATAGCGTCCGCTGTTGTGGTGGAATTCCCTGGCAGGGATCCATAAGCGAGACAGTTATTAAGACCTTGTACGCTCGTGGGATTTGCTCCCAACTCTTGGTAGACAGCTGCCGCGCCATGTTCGTCTTTCGCACAGTCTCCGCGATACACAATCCTACCTTTCATCTTCTGAAGGTGTTTCGCGAGTTCGGCGAACTTGACGGATGCTAGCGACATCAACTGCCCGAAATGGACTTTTATACTGGATCGTCGCGCCTCAGCAGCGACTTGATCATACTCTCGGACTGAATTTAGATCCCAAGCACCGGCTTTCTCCAGGCCTGTGGCTTCAAGTCGAACGGCTTCAAGAGCTTCCGGGGAAGCCAACATTTCGGCACGTGACAAGAGTCTGGTCACCATTGCGGCGATCTCAGGATCCTTCTCTTTGTTGACTTGTCCTAGGGAATGTGCGATGAGACTTTCAACATCAAGAACTTGTTCAAGAATGTTGTGACACTTTTCATCGGACTCAACAGCAACACCTATGTCTTCCAAACCGGAGAGAGGGGATATGTGTTTTAGCTGCTGTTCACGTTCCCGGTGATCGAGAGGCAATGGCACTTGGACAGGCATTGCAGGCACTACGGGCTGAACTGTCGGATACAGCGCACGGGCAACTGTGAGACACATGCCTTCGGGATAGAAAGCGGTCTTTGCGGTCTTGTTACCTGCTGCAAGCGAATGTTTATACCCTTTTTCGTGCGGACACTTGAATGCACCTAGCGCGGATGCGAGTGTGCTATTGCTGGTCATGACTTTCCATGGCTTCTTGATGGGATAACCATTGCTGTCCTTCAGACCTAGGGCGCAACCGTGGAAGGTCGCTGGGGTGAAGACTTGTGCGTATTCTCTAAAGAATGCAGAAACATCATCCCTAGCCCAGCTGTCGCAATCCCTTGGCCACTCAAACGAAACACTACCCCCCTGATGGAGGACAGTCTCTGCGTGACGTCTGAATCTGGAGAACAACTCTCTCGACTCTCTAACCTTTTGCTTCAGTTTCTTTTTGAACTGGCTTCCTAACTTGGCCTTATTAAGGCGTTGCCATGCTGAACCTGATGTGCAGGGAATTGCAGCCCAGAGATTGGGTTTGTCACAACCTTCAATCTGCGACTGCAACTGGATTTCTCCTTCATCTGTGCTAAGGTCGATAAACTCTTTAGCCAACCTAACATGAAGTATACCAAGACCTCCAAACACGCGACCCATATTGGACTCTGGTGAACATGCGTCTTCGAACATCACAGGCAATTGTCAATGCGTGCCTGTCGCTTGCGGGCACGATGATTTCCTACCTCAAACTGCTTGGGCTGCGGAGCTTCAACCTCTGCCCTGCATGGCATGCCAAAAATTGGCAATGTATCTGGACGACCGTTCTTTGACGCTTCGGTGAGAGGTGTCGGCGGTACGGAGTCTAACATCACGGCTGCACCTGTGGTGATAACACAATCAGACTTAATGGGTTTTAACTTGAACACTGTGAACCCGGTCCATGCATCTCCAAGTGAGCGATTAGGTCGACTACCAAACCAACCATCGTGGATGTTGTCTGCTTTGCCCCCCTGAAACACGGCACGAGTGGTGCGAGCTGCAGTAAATCTTTCTGGGGAAACGGGGCAATCCTCGACCTCTTTTGGGGTAAAAAGCTTCTGCCTTGGCATGATGTGGTATCGAACCAAACAGTTGGCATTTTCTTTGAACACCCAAAAATCTTCACCTTGCGATGTAGCGGCTGTCGCTGGCGCGGTATCGAAAAATGAGGCGCCGGGTCTTGAGGGAGCGGGCTCCCCAGCTTCGGCTGCATCAAATTCATGCGCAACATCTTCTGCACTAACTGCTATTTTAGGATCGTCTTCATGCTCGGATGCGTGGATTGCTCTGGCTAGCTCCTCATCCCCTTCAGTATGAACAGTGGGAATAGGTTCCTTAGATTCAGTTTTGGCAGCGCTTTTTGCAGCTGCTTCAGCTCGATCTGCAGAAACAAGTTGGGAGAACCTCTTCTTGCATTCGGCACTGTGAATCTTGGAATGACCGGTGCATGCACGACAACCTGGCGTTTCTTTGAACTTGATGATCCTCTCAACAGTTATGTACACGGACTTTGACTTGACAGCGGATGGAGTCGGTGGGGCACCGAAGGGCGCCTCTCGCAGGGGCAAAGTTGGGGGTTCTGACCCGTCTGTCTTGCCACCATGCAATGCTCTGTCTGCTGCTGCTGCAATCGGAAAACTTGGGGGTCCGTCCTCAACGAACAATTCCGGTTCAGGAACATCGTGAACGGAAATGGAACCATCCTTTCGGAAGGCTTCATAGTCCATGACTTTGACCACTTACGGTACCTCAACCCCGGATCGACCCTCCAACCCAAAAAGAGCGCTGGCGCCATGTTCGGATCGAGGGTGCGCTTGCCAGGAGTCTTGGTTCTGTACCAAACCAATTGCCCGAAACAGCATCTCCTCCCTTGGAACTTTTCCTTGGCGAGAGCCTCCCATTGGGTTTTACCGGGGCTGAATGGAGCAGACCTGTCGAACGACATGGAGAGACATGCAAATGGGTAACTAAACGTGTGCAACGAATAGGGTAGCCCTGATTGCAAGTGGATGCTGCGACAGCATTCCTTCTCTTCGCGAATGTCGCGCTCCAGGACGGTGTTGTGTGGCCACCTGTTCGGCAAGCTTGTCTCGGGGACGAGACCGACTTCGTGGGCCGCTCCTTCGAGCTCTCCTGCTGCATCCATTTTTATTAGACATGCTGGCGGCGAATCAGTGGCCCGAAGGCCCATGAACTGACGGAAGTTTTTAACATGCGCTTGCGTGTCCCGCCTACTCACAGGGTATGCAAGGCGAACGCCTGAGAAAACATCACGTACTACATGGTGAGATTTGATTCCTCCGAAACCTACTCCGAGATGTTCATCGCCCATGGCAAGAATCACGGAATCGGTAGCCAACTGCATGCTGAAATGGTGCGGTTGGAACATCGACTTTGTCGTCTGATCTAGCATCCTTTTTGTGCGCTACCCTTGCAGAAGTGGTCTTTGATATTGAACACACCTTGCAAAACGGGTTCTTAGGGAAATGGGACCTCATGTGCTCAGGAGATTTTGCTTGCTCCTTTAACGCAGTATCATGTGTCGGGTCACCATCCCCGAAAGCGATCAACGGAAGTTCATCCTCGGGAGGAGGGGCTTCCTCGGCCGCTAGCATGTTCACAGGAACCTGATCTAACTCACCTTCATCTGACGCCTGGCACGAGTCATCGCACAGAGAAACGACATCGTCTTCGGCCGCGCTCATAGCAGCGGCTTCAATCGGCCAGAGGTGAGTTGACGACTCTGCCAACTTGGGCTTTACCACCTCATCATACTGGGGAACGTATTCCACTACCCTAGATGCGCATTGCGGGGCACGTTAATCTTGCATCTACTGATGTCCTTTGGGGGAACAAGGTATGGAACATTCTCACGAGGATCCCAAATGAAAAGGTGTCCTTGATCCATTACGGTCTTCCCGATGGATTGCGCTGGTGGGCAATCACGGAGGACGTACACCTGCTCTTCAGCAGGTATCACTCGGCTGTCCTCGAACCCTAATGAGGTAGTGCCTTGTTGGGCACCACCCCCAGTCGCAAAACCTACGGGTGTGCTGCTCTCGCGCACGCACTTGATCATGTTGCTATTCAAAGCTTGACGTCCGATCAAGTGCCTCCCTGCGGCAGTATCCCAAAGCCAACTAATGCGATTGTCGTCAGAAGCAACGCTTGCCATTGCCGGAATGAGCTGTGCAACAGCTGCACTCGCCTTTGGCGGCGGCGGTGACAACAGACTTTTGGGCTTGGGACCAGTGTACTTGTTGGTATCACTGTGGAGACATGCGCACTGCTTGGCCTTGCACGAATTATAGGCATAAAACATGCATGGCGTCTTGGCCTTCTCTGCCGCGGTCATAGTGGCTGTCTTGCTGATGGCCTTAGACCTAGGAGTAAGGTTATCGTTGGAACCACCCTTACCTTTGCCCTTGGGGGCTGGTGCTGCATTAGCTTTAGGAGGGGGCGGCTTTGGAGCTTTAACCTTCGGCGCAGGGGCTGCCGGAGTCTGCTGGTCAGCAGATTTATCCTTTTTGCTTTTCTTACTCTTCTTGTTAGGCTTGTCCTCGCTGCTTGCTGCGGGCATGGCATTAGGATTATTCCCCTGGGACATGACGGCTGGCTTGATTTGAAGACTTTTGTCAAACTCATCCCTGTTCCGCTTGTCCTGATGGAGCTCCAAGGCTAGCTCAACCGTGGACCACAACCATTCCGGCTTCCTACGATGGCTGCCGATGGGGGCTTCCCGTGCCTTTTCTACCTTAGGCTTCAGCGCGGTGCACTTTTCCAGCTCATCCAACAGGTGATCAAACAAGGTTGCTTCCCTGGGTTGTTCTGCTACGGGGATTGCGGTCAGCACGTAAACGTACTTCTCCCGAAAAGCATCCAGGTCAGCAAGGGACGGGCCTGCAAGAGACAACTTTAACAAGTTACGGCCTCCTAAGGTCCCCATCCTGCCTCGTTCCAACTGAAAGTGCTTGAAGATGGCACGCAACATGATTCTCCCTACGGGCATCCCACCTGATGAGATTCTCTCTTGTTCAACCATGTTTTGAAACAAGAGCCCGAACTTACCTTTGCGGCAGGTTTTAAGGCTTTGCGGCTACTTCACGATCTAACCGTGGGAAACGCTTGTCCGCGATGAGTTCTTGCTCGGTGGAGGACATGCATGCTTGGGCCCACTGGCACACTTCATCTCCGGGGGTCTTCTGGAGTCGACCGATGGCCATCGAAACTTGATTGACGAAACCTCTAGCCTGTCCAGCGTTCTCCGGAGGGGATGGTAACACGAGATCCTTGAGATCCTTGACGCGAACAACGGACTCCTCATATGTGGCGTGATCTACGGCGGTCATGCCTACACTGGGATCGGCAGCTTGAGACGGGTCTGCATTGGGGAACTGGCCAGAGCCTCCCCCACCTCCCCCACCACCATTCATGGTGAGGTGTGGGCAATCCGTGTCTTCATGGTTGCCGCCGCAAACTCGACATTGTGGGGTATCATCATCTCCATCGGAGTCTGATGATGAGTCGGAGCTTGCGGCCGATGGCGCTTGTGGGGATGACGAGTACAACCCTCCCAACATTGTGATTGGTACTGGCGTAACACGAGTGCCGTTGCCAGCTCTTGGCGGAGGCGGCGCCCGTGCGAGGAGCGTGGGAGGCGCTGGAGGTGGTGCGGCCGGAGGCGGAGGTGGCGGAGCCACTTGATTAGCAACCAATTGGGAAAGCTGTTGAACCATTTCCGCTAACGCCGTCACTTGCACTCTCACATCGGCTTGATCCCTTGTACCGTCTCTACCCAACCCGCTAGTCCTTGACGCGCCGGGGGCTGCGTCTCCAACAGAGGACGCTGCTCCTAGCACTGCCGAATGGCCTACGAGATGTTGACTTGTTGCACCCCCACCAGGGTCCCTTGAATCAGCTGGGGCATCGTGACCAAGTCCTGAATTTTGAACAGAACCACACGGAGGGTCGGGGATAGTACTTGTAAAAGCATTCCCTTGCGACGATGCGGCAACACCGGAGGCATCTTGTGAATCTGAAACCTGAGGTGCTCCAACCGGCTGATGGGTTCCTGGGGGAACTGTGCCCTGACTTGAGGCTTTAGCCGCGCTTGTTTCCGTAGCTGTTTCGGCTATTGATGCGGCTTTTGGCGGGGACTCTTGCATCGGAACAGGGGTCGCACGAGCTTGTTGGGTGAGTGCGCAACAACACGTTCGAGATCACCAAGTCGTTGATGCATCACAGAATTTTCCTGGGACAATCCACGAATGGTATGCTCTTGACTGGCAATGGTTTGTTCTCTTTGTGAGATTGCCTGTTGAGCCTCTTGAACAATGCGTTGAACCTCATGCTGAGCGTCCTGTTGAGTGGCATTAACAACCTGTCGTGCGTTCTCGACATGGCCAATGGCTTCCTGTCGTGTCTGCTCGATTAGTTGCCTAGCCTGAGCCTCACTTTGTTGTGCTGTTTGTACAGCCTGCTGTGCTTGCGAAGCTAGCTGAGCGGCCTGAACCCTAACGTCTGATACTTCTCTTACAGCCCTTTCCCTGATCCATCCGGCCTCTTGTCTCGCCTGGTCGGCGGCCTGCTGTTGGTGCAAGGCGTGATTGGCTGCCTGAGCAGCGAGGTCGGATGCTCGATGAGCTTGCTGCACCGCAGCTCCAGCTATAAATGCCGCAGCGGGTACGTTAGTCATCGGGTCAGGTAATTGCGATCCCTGTGAAGGAAACTGAATGGCTGGGGAAGCTTCGGATGATGTCGGTTCTGACACGATCGGACCACTCGGGGTGATGATGGTCGTGTTTGGGCTGCTCGTTGAGGTGTGGATGTGCGAACTGTGGACATAGCTGCAGGAACCATGGCTAGGTCAGGGTCATCCGGTTCAGAATCCCTATTTGGGGTTGACCTTGAACGGGGTTCTGATGGCGGTGATAAGCCCGTTGAAGCCATGACACAGCAATGCAACTTTTGCACTCACACGAAGCTAGCTCCACGCGCTTTGAGCAGCGTGTCAAAAGGTGCTACGAGGAGATATCCCTGGATTGGCTGCTGGTTGCGAAACGCTCAAGTGAGCCACTCAAGAAAATACGCCCTGCTGCTTTGCACCTGATGAATTCTGTATTTGTAATTGTACTTGTAGATTGATTGATCCGCACTGCCGCACTATGGTGCTTTATCGAGGGATGTTGCCAAGCTGTGTTGAGAATTTGTCTGCAAATCGAATGCCTGTAGCTGCAAAGATGCTGTACCGCGCAAAGCGACGGTTTTAACGGCTTGCAAGAAAGGCTATCGAAGTACCCGGCTGGCGGGCAACTGGGATGCAGATCGGTGGAGCTCCTCGAGGTACTGCGATGGATGCAGGCCCCTTGCCGCCGGAATGAAATGTCTATTCCGGGACTCGATAAACTCCCCAAGGTTCTCAAGCGCGTTGGCAAATCCGCTCGGCCCGAAATGCGGGAAGTTGCGGAACGCCGCGATGCCTGTCTTTTGAGCTTCACGGACAATCGATGCTGTATCGTCAATAAGGGCGTGAACGCCCAGCCCTTGAAGGGCGTCTGCTTTGCCTCCCCTACCCAACCTTTCGTGTACGATTTTTATCGCAGAGAAAGTGAGTCCAGATGTCGCCCGCGCGTGCTCCAGGGCGACCTGGAACTCGCGGCGGCGAAACTCGCTTGCAGCCCTGCCCACGAAGGATAGCACTATAAAATTTATAGGTGCGTAGTCGGCTGCAAATTGAACGAGATGTCGGATCACCTCCGGGTTGAGGTGGGGTCCCTGCTGCCCAACGTCAAGAACTCCGTGCCAGTCAAGAGCGATGACAAGCTCCTTGGGCGGCACAGGCCTTCCAGGCGGAGGTGGTGGCGGCGGTGGCGCAGGCGGTGCCCTTCTTGGTGGCGATCGAAAGCGTGGGCCAGCCTCGGAAGTTGCAGCGCTAGCAGCAGCTGCTTTAACGACCTGCGGCGGTGGCGGCTTGACGATGTACCCTTGTGGTGGGTTTGAGCTCGATTTGCTTCTGGGTTCGGCCTTGTTCAAACCTCGCGGAGGCGCCTTGTACCCGAATGCACTCTGAGTCCGAATAGGAGACCTTGCTCGTGGCGGTGATTTCCTCGGAATATCTGCTTTTGCCGGTACCGAAGAAGCTGCCCGGGGGATTTCCTTGGGCAATGGAGGCTTGCTGCCAAAAATGACCTTTGGTGCAGCCTTTGGTGGCGGCGGATGAATTGCTCCAATTCTCCGGCTATGCAAAGCAATAGGCTCAGTGTGAGTCGGTGCCTCGTATACGCGCCGAGGCACGTAAGCTGCCCTGCCAGTTCTGATGGATTCCGCGTCTTGCGGAGGTTCCTCTTCCGAGCTGTAGGCGTCGAGGCGGAAGTGCTCCGCTGGCGCTGGGCGTCGATCTGGAGATCGTGATCGCGAGCTCGTGGATGATCTTCTTGGGGGATCTCTCCACGTCTCGTCCGCGAGCGAATACGGATCAGCCTGACGGAGTTGTCCGGATGTTCGCTTTGCTCGGCGGTGAGATGTCGCCTCACGTGGCTGTGAAGCCTCCCGAACGAGTACCCAGGTGCCGTGCTCGTCAAATCGTGTCACAGGGTATATGCTATTTTGTGGAGCCAAAACGATCGGCCGTGTGGCAAGGGAAGTCCTGGATGGCCTGCCCTCCCGCGCAAGCGCGGGTTCAACACTGTGTGCCCGTTGTTCCACAGGGGTAGCAGCAGTTGGTCCTCTTCTCGGAGATGATGATGGAGACCTCGGCCTTCGGGACGATGGGGACCTCGATCTTTGTGTTGACCGTTCCCTGCTGCTTTCCCGCCGCGTTTCCGCAGCTTTAGCGTACACCCCGCGAAGCGCTGTCTTGGCGGCGCCCCGCAACACTTGTCGTTCCTCTGCTGATGGTCGAATGCGAGGCAAAGGAGTGCGCGAATCTTGTAGCCAGGATGAGGCTGAAGGAGGCGTCGGAGGGCGTAGCCAGTCCGCTGCACTGCCTGCTGCCTCTGCCGCGCCTGAGGCTGCGGCTTGATCCTGAGATTGCACACCTTGCGGCAAGACCACACCTGTGGTTTCAACCGATGCGAGACGCTGCTGATAAGCGTTGTCCGCGGCCTGGATCACTTCGAAGGCCTCTTGGTCAAAATCCCACAGGTGCCAACTATCCAATGACTCACGCCAGGAAAAGAGCGCCTCGACCTGTTGCTTCGAGGCGTCTGCAAACCTGACCCACCGGAATCGTCTGTTCTGTCTTGTACTCGTCGACGACGATCTGCTGCAGAGTATTGAATAAACGGGCACGCGGCCCTTTACCACCGCGTGTGCCGCGGTGAGGGCCGGCTTCCATGTGCGACCAAACGGTCGCAGTCACGGAGAGGTTTGTTTACCCGAAAACTGGGGTCTTGTTAGCGCAATTAATTTAATTTGGGGTCTTGTTAGCGCAATCAATCGCGTTGAGCCCTTGTGTTTGTCTCTTTGCGCTAGGCAAGAACAGCTGCAACGGTTTTAGAAAAGCCTGGGGAAAGCAGCCCACGCGGTCACGGGCCCCCAAACTTTGCTCGCAGAACGGCGGCGCTGGCTAAGAATGTCGCAGCAATCCGCGGCGCGCCTGAAAGCCCGCAGAACCCACTTTGATCTTCCATGGAACTCCCTACAGAGATGCAGGCTTGCTTATGCTCAGCTCAGTGTTGGAGCTAGTGAGCTGTTCTATATTATAATGGCTACGAATGCGACGGCAGGCTGATCAGCAAGTTGGAACTGCTCGGCAAGGGCTTGGCAAGCGCCGGTCTGAACCAGCACATTTTTTCGTGCCTCCTACGAACAGCCAAAGACTTTTGTTAAATCAAGTTTGCCCGAACCACAGCTTGATTTTCCAAGTTTTGTAGCGATGGGTTCAGAAGTTTGGAGAGCGTCAGTCTGGGTTTTCTTGAGCTTCTGACTGAACACTAAGTTTGAGTTAAAACCTTGCTGGAAGCAGCAAGTTGGGAAAACTCAATCATTTTGGGCGCATGTGTGTGGCACGTCCACGTGTCCAGCAAAATGCAAAGGAGTAGCCAAAGATGTCCTCCGCCCGCTGGTCGGCGCAACGACAAGTCTTCGCGCCCCAAAACGGGGATTGCTTGTCACAGGGTTGCGCCCAGGAGCTTGCAAAGTTAGCGCTTGCGACCTTGTGCGGGGAGAAATTCAATATTGAAAAGCGTGCGTGAATGCATGTCAAAAGACATCGCGACTGACGCGGCTGAGAGCGCAGCTGCCTGCCGCTACTCTGCGGGGGTTGGGCAACGACAAAGAGGGCCAAGGCCTGTTCCGTCCACAGGCCCAGCAAGCGCCAGGGCACGACGAGCGCTGCTCAGCGTCAGGGCCGTTGAACAAGCGCACAAAGCTTCTTTGACCGGCGCGCCGTTGACCGCCAGGGCTGCGAAGCATTTGCGCTTCTTACATGGCGCGGAAGGAAGTGACGCTAGGCAACAATTTTACGGCCCTCAGACAGCTTATAGCTGAACCCGAAGCCCGCAATTTATCTGACTAGTTGCGCCTGTCTCTTGCTCGCCTAACTCGGGCAGGGCTTCCCTCACAGTTCCCGGACTGTTTCCTGAAAATTAAATTTCTTGCGCCTATCTCACGCTAGCGCTGAGAACCCGAGTTCGGCCAGGGGTGCCCCTCACAGTTCCGGACCGGTCCGGAAGTGTGAGAGGCTGTTCCTGGACCCTTTCCGGCGTATCTGAGACAACGAACAAACGCCGGAGCCTTTCTCCAACATGCCAGCAAAGGTCCAGGAACAGCCCCTCACACTTCCGGACCGGTCCGGAACTGTGAGGGGCACCCCTGGCCGAACTCAAATTCTCAACGCTGACATGAGATAGGCGCAATTAATTTAATTTACAGAAAGAGTCAGGAAACAGCCCCTCACAGGAACACTGCGAGGGGAAGCCCTGATTTAATTGTGCGCTTCAGCTTCAGTTAAGCTGTCTCAGGGCTGTAGGCTTGATGCCTAGCGTCAAATCCTTCCGCGCCCTGTAAGAAGCGCAGATCTTCACAGCCCCCAATTTGTCAAGCGCAATGCCTCCCAAGCCCCGACTTGTAGCGCAACAATGAAGGGCCAGGGTCTGGTGCGCGCAGCAAGCGCCGAGCGCGCAGCGGGCGCTGCGCAAGCAGCATCAGGACCGGTGAACAAGCGTAAGCGTGGCAGGGGCAAGCCTCTTTGCCGACGGCGCCATTGACCAACCCAATCTCCGCAAAGTCGCAGCTGGCAGCTGCGCTCTTAGCCGGATCAGTTGTGATTTTTCTTTGCGCAAGAACGCAAGCTCTCGAACTGCGCAAGTCCGAGCACAGATCTCGACCGCAGCCCTGTCACACGCAAACCCTATTTCGGGGTATGAAGACCCATCGTTGCGCCAAGCAGCGGACGGAGTCGTTGGGCCAATGTTACAGAACTGCTCAACCTGCCGCAGCGCCCAAATCAAGAGAACTAGAAGCACTTTCGCAATTTACTGCTTCCAACGAGCTGCATCAGCCTAAAACAGTCAGAGCACACAATTTGTTTGACTTCGCAGTCAGAATTCAAAAGAATTTCACGCCGAAGTCTGATTTGCTTTTCGAGGAAAGGCCTGTTGGGCTTCTGAACCCGCCGCTACTTGAGTCTACGGGGGCGTGGGAAGCTCGAGCTACGACCATCTAGCCAGCGGAGTCTCCGGAGTCAGCGCCAAACTTGTGCTGGTTCAGGTCGCGCTCGCCGAGCCCTTGCCGAGTTGGTCGGACACGCGTTTAGTCGCCATGATAATTTTTTAACACATGCTCGCTAACTCTTACTGTACCTGTTCTGAGCAGCGCAACTGCACCGGCTTGGCAAGCCCGCGTCTGCGTAGGCCCCCACGCTCTGCTGCGAATTCCAGTGACCAGAGGGCAAGCGCCGCCGCTCTGCGAGCGAAGTTTAAGGCCTTTCCCCAGGCTTCCACTTTAAAGCCTCAACAACCAATCGGGCTTTTTTTAATCGAGAAGCGCCTTGGTGACAGTTGCTGCCCAGTCCAAACATCTTGGAGGTAAAAGACGGGCCCGACACGATTGCCCCAAATTAAATTAATTGCGTTAACAAGACCCCAGAAAAGCGTTACGGCTGATAACCACTCAAAGGAGAGGGAAACACAGTTTTGTCAACAACGGGGGAACCCGGGACCTTAAAAGGAACGAACCCCTCCGTGACTGCGACCTCTCCCTTAACCTTGTGGGAAGCGCGAGCAACGCGCTCTTTTCAGCACTTGAGCCAAAGCAATGATTGGGTCATGCTCAGGCATTGACTTGAATGTACAACATGCAACTGACTACATGAGAACCTACCTCATGTACCTCTGGGCCATAAATGTCATCGTGATAATTGACTGCAAAACCACTTTGTTTGCGTGGACCATTGGTAATGGTCCGCCATGGGAAAACGAACCCTCCGGAAAGGTTCGAAAAACCTTTTTGAAAGGAATTTTGGCTGGGGATCTTTAAGGTCTCGCCGGCTTAATACTTGTTTTGCAGTGCCCCATGACAAAGGCCTCGCCCTGTCAAAGCCAAGGGGCCAAAGCTGAGCTACTCTCAAAATTGGGCGACTATCAAACAGACTGATGTCCGGAACTGTGCGCGATGATATTGTGTAAAATGGAAGGCGCTGCAGCATCTCGCTTTTGTATCCTACGTCTCGCTGAGCCATCCTTGCATTCTATCAATCTGAAATCACACCGAGTCGGAATCAAAGACCGACAAAAGGTCAGCGATCAATAGAAAAACCTATATACCGCAACAGGGCCGCGCCGATACGGACATTGTTGCCGGGAGAAAATGTGCGAAAATCTACGGAGACCACCCATAACGTAGCTGACTTCCAGCTGCCATTTGTTGCTGAACACAGCTCCCCATGCTCAATTGCGAAGAGTCTCCTGCTCCCCTTTTCGGGGCACTGGGTGGGAGCAGCAAGATGCGAAAAGATACGTCAAAGCCACATCTGTTTCGGATTCGGCTCTGATCAAAACCTCACCAATACCAGAGCGCATGCTAATTCCCGTGCCCATGGCGTCGGCTGCTCGGGTGCCCCATCTTGCATTGCATGGATCACACATGTGCAAAGCACCAGAACTGTACCCTTGCCCATTTGAAAAGACCCTGTCAAATCCGTCCGATTGCAAGCAACACACCTTCCCAATGTCTTTGAGCTCACTCTTCGGCTTCCGACCTCCCCGCAATCTTATGGGCACGATGCCCATGCTCGGAGTTCCGAAGGGCGGAGGCATGCAAACCGCTGGGCCGGCCATACGGCTCTCACCTTGTCCAACAATGCTGGCGCAAGCAAAACAAATGGTGAGGCTACATTTGGGGTCCACCTCTTCAAGGGTCCCTGGAAACCTTGCCGCAACGCGTGGGCCTTTTTGTTGCCCAATCGGCCCTACGGCTCGGGCTCTCAGACTGCGAAGGTCCGGCGAAGAAGGATGCCGGAAGAGCCCACCATGTACCCCACCTGCAACATCAAAGAAAAAAAGATACACACGCACACAAATCATTCATTGCAAAAGGTCTAGGCAACAACATGTGAACATATATGCATGTATCTGCAAGCTGTGCCTACATGCGTGCTGCTATTTGTTCACTCTGTCCAGCTACCACGCATAGTGAATCCCAAACATCGGGGTTGACCAGCCTTCACTCAGAGACGAAGTATTCATGAGACAATTCTGCTGCACTTGTCTTCGTTGCAGTGGCTGGTTTCCTCAAAGCAACGCCACCAGAGCTGATCACAGCTGTCGCGCGTTTGTCTAATGGGCCTGGTGAATGCCAGCTGTCGCCAGCGAGAGCTTTTCTGAATGAGGCGTTCTTGTCCCCTGCTTTCACTACGAATGTGTCACGTCTGGGCTCAAACTCGCAAGAAGCATGCAAGGCGCCTTGCCGTTCTGGAAGAACTTCACCTCAACTGCAAAACATGCATCAGGAAAGTGCAAGAGCAAAACAGGCCATGCATCAGGTACTTGGCTGCATGCGTCTTCCCCTCAAAATTGATCAGTGCGTCAGCTGATTTCCCACTGCACTGGGATCAGCCACAGCCGGGCTCGCCGCAATGACAGAAATCTCGCCGTGAATTGTTGCATGATACAGTTTTCTACCATTGCTAATGCAAGGCTGTGGAAGGATGTGAAAACTATATTGTTCAGCTCAATCTCGGCGAACCAGGTTGAAGTAACAGGACAAATCCTAGTATTGCAAGCAAACGACATGCCAAAGCAGCATCAGCTTGAAGCCAGGATTTAGGTTGACTCCCCCTTGATGTATCCAGCAGCGCAAAATATGTGGTCCTGTGATGCATTGCTTGCTGAACTTGTCTAGGGCATTGCGGCGGCTGCCAAAGGCAAACAACCAAAATGAACAATATCCTGGAGCTACTCATGGTGTTGCGGGCCACATTTCATGCATGTCCCTGGTTCTACCAATCGCCAACAGGCGCCTGCTTGTCGCAAGGGCTCAAGGACAGTTTCAGGGATAAGTTTCGGAGGAGGCACATGCCACCAATCATTGTTAGAGCCCCCTTTTTTTAATATGTATGTTCATGTGTGTACATAAAAACAGACACAGAACATCTGCATCTATATAAGAAAGCTCGATATCAGTAAATATGCGCAGAAACTTCCCACGACAGGGCCGTGCTTTTGCAGGCCCAGTGACGCTGTAAAGGTTGCATGGCAAGTCCTTGGCGGAGGGGTCAAAGGCCCACGTTTTTCCTGGGCCGGCCGTGAGTGTGACTTCTCATAGGCAAACCATGCGCGTGTGTCTTGTTCTTGGGGAGGTTGGTTTGAAGAAGGTTTCCCCAAGGAAATCACCCATTTGTTGGGTCCCACATATTGACACAAACCCATATGGAACAGGTGGGACCGTTCGCAAGCAGAGAGAAATGACCCGGGCCGCCAGCGGGCAGAACCAAATGAGAGGCTTGTGATGAGCCGCGTCAAAACCGGGAGTCCTTCATGGTGTTTTGCTCTTGGACAGCACACTCCTTGAGCCCGTGTCAACCAGCCGAAAAGGGCCAAATAAAGGCATGAGTTTCCACGGTTGCATCCGGTACACAAATATATAGGTATATGTGGGTAAGCGCGTGCCCCCCTGTTTTAAGCTAAGCCTCCCATTGTTTGACCATTCAGAAAGACAAATTTAAAGCAGTCCAAAGAAAGGTTTAACCCAGGCTTGACCTGCCTTATCAACGCCTAGCCGGTGGTCAACAGGCTTGATGTGCTTCTGTATCGCGTATGAAGATCTTGCTAAGATCCTGCTCATGCTCATGTAATATGATGCTGCTCAAGCCTGTTCCTCCTTTGTTCTTGCAGTTTCGCCTAATTCATCAATTAAATGTCACCATAGCTTCCGCATGCTCTACCAGCGAGCTGACTGACACTTTGCTTTACTATCTTGCAGTCTGTACTCTGCAGTCCTCCCCTCTCCACTTGAGCAATAATATGCAATAATACCAACGCAAGGCAACGTGTACTTTGGTTTCAGTGCTGGAGAGTCATCTGATCAATCGCGGAGGTTGATTCTCGATTAGGGGGACTGTTGATTCTCGATCCAGGCGTGCCTCGTTTTGAGCTTTGAAACGTTGGGATATTGGTAGTGAGCCATAACTTCGCACACCCACACATGGGCAATCAAGGGGTTCCGTGAATCTGTAAGAACTCCTAGCGGCTGATTCCCGGCGCAACCCATGGAGGCAATGAAACAAACAACCTCTGGCTGAGAAAGGCCGATGCGCAAAAGCCAAAAGAAGCCTGCAAACCTGCCACAGGTGCTGTCCTAGCATAACAGTAAACTTAAATGCCACAGTTCTTGTGGTTTCCTGTTGCCCCCTTTAATGCACAACAGGAGTATGAACAACATCAGCTACTTGACTGATTTGCCCCGCCAGTTGGAACTGCAGTCTGAGGTCCGCCATCCTTGGAGAAGTAGATCCTTGGCCCAAGCGCGACGAAAAAAAACATAGCTTTCGGCCGATTGTCCCGGATAGATTGAAGTGGACACAATTGACCCATAAGAACTCATAGCAGCCGGAGCAACTATATTCGGTCGAGCTTGCAGCGGGACTTCAAACAAGGCCACGAGGATCGCGAATGTCAATGCAGGCTCTGCGAACGGAAACGGAAGCGGTCGCAAGCCCGACGTTGCTGTGGTCAGGCAAAACTCGCCCGCAACACTCCACAGGTTGAATTCTTTTGACACGTTCCCCATAGCTCTGCCAGCCATGGCACACGCCACTGCCGCCAGTGGCGTATGCCTCTGTGGGGGTACGGAAGCCAATGTCAATGATGCCGATGCCGCCTGAGAATCAATCTCAGGGGCTGAATGTATGAATCCATTTTTTGACTCCCGACATGATCTCTTAACTAATGCTGCACTGAGCATATTAAATTGATCTCATGAGACCTAATGACTGCCCCACTGGCTTGGTAAGCATTAGCTAATATTTGGGCCATACCTGAAGGAACTCAAAGGAGAGCTTCTGATGAACATCGTGAACATCCAAACCAAACACAAAAAGAACATCTTTATCATGGGTGACTTCCTTTTGTGCCCAGGTTTGTCAGCTATGATTTGTGCCGAACAATTCCACTTTGCAAACAGAAAGGGACCCGGGGACCCCCTCTTTGCAAAACCATGAAGCCACACATGCCCTGAAATGGAGCCAGTGGGAGCCACATTGGCTGACAAACCTGCATACTCAGGGTGTTCCGCCCGTGTCACTGTTCTCAATGACGCGAGTGGGACCCACTTCTGTTTCGAGGGGCCCAACAGCAACAGCTGGCAATACAAAAGGGTCAGCCACGGTCAGTGCTGGAAAATTTCATCAGGATCCAGCTGGGTCCGTGCCTGACCGGATCTTGGACAGCTGAAAGAGTTCCTGGAAGGGCACGGCCCGAAACAGTGCTCACCAAGCACGAACAGCGCAGTGCAAAAAAGGGCTGAGATCTCCTCGCAGGATACACGAGCTTTCAGCTTAGTAAAGAATGTGCATCACGCTGCAGCTTTCCCAGTACTCATTTCCATGACCTTGCTGCAAATGTTGCTCAGAACTGTTGCGCATGCATCCACATTGGCCAAGGCGGACCCAAGGTCACCCTTCAAAATAAAATGGCCCAAACCCCCAAGGGCAACGCAAGGTGCAGGAAACGCATGCATCAACTGTGCCGGATTCGGGCCGGGTCTCACAACATGCCCTCAGCTTGATAGTCACACGGATCAAAGCGGGCAACTATTCAAGGCGGTGTGGCGAGTTCTTGAGACACCCGTGAGACTTGGAGCACATCGCCAACATCGCCCCAACCTCAGACCCGCTCCTTTGTGTCGGAGCCGAGCTCAACGAAATTGGGCTTCTCGCAAGTTGTCAGAACGCCACCTGGAGGCAAAGCGGTCCCAAAACCCTCTTGGTCCAAGCCAGGAGCACGTAGGCACTACGTGAGCAGAGCGGCGGCGGCTGCAACAGCAGCCGGAAATTGGTTGCAGCCATGTCTCTCATGGCAATTGGTTTTTTATGTAGGCACATCATGCCATACATTGCTCGGCACACTTCTCCAATTCTCCCTGGACAAGCATTTTGCAGCAGGATGTTAATTCTGGGAAGCTGGGAACCCCCAGAACAGTGCAATAAGCACAACTAGCACCACAGCCGCTACACCAGCAGCTCTGACTGAAGCATTTTGGCTATATCAAGGCGATGCGTTCCTGTAGAAGCTGCCTTGATAACATGTTTATATGCAAAACCACCTATCAGTCAACACGAGCCGACTACTACAAAATGTGATGCTCTGCAAGAATCGAAACACCAGCACATGTTCTGCGCCAGCACCACTGGCACTGACGAGTGCCCGAGCTTCCGGGCAACCAACAAAGCTATGCGCATAGTGGAACCACTGCTGTAACTTGCCATGCACTGCGCTGCAGCGATTGTTGGATTCCCATCGCAACAAGTCTCAACTGTGTGGAGCACATAGCAGTTTTCACTTCATATTTCCACCCTCAAGCCATAAGAACCAGTACAAGACACAACTGTCATACATCCCCGGATCGATCGGATCACCCCGCTCCGAGCCAGGGCGCCGTTCAGGCTCATCCATGCGCCCTGCATCTCAGCGCCGTTGGCGGGCTCCCGGAAGCCCATGCCCTGAGGGATGCGGATGCGGTGATCAAATCAAGAGGACATGCCCAGTGGTCGCGGGCCATGCCGCACCCGTGGGAATCAACGTCTCTCCATCCGTTCATCCAACTTTTCATGCCATTCCGTTCATTGCATTCCAATGTCATCCGATCCCATCCATCTGTCTGGAAGCCAGACTCATATTCATAGAATTCTCATTCATTCAGGATCTGACGGCAGCATGTAGAAGGGCAATCCTCCAAATAGTACATTGGCTGGCTGGCTGGCTGGCTGGCTGTCTGATTGACACAGCTGGGTCGCTAGATGGATTGTTTCATTGAGCCCATCTGTAAGAAGCAAGTCAAAGGAAATCCACATAACACATAATAAGCCAAAACAAGTAGCAAGGAGGGGCTGTACTACCTGTTTCCTCTGAAATACAATCTGGGGGAAGCCCAGATTGCATGAAAGGTGCTCTGGGTGCTCGGGTAATCAAACCCAAGAAGTGGCCCTGCCGTGCACCTGGATACGCCGAGAGGAGATGCGGTTGTGAGGCAGCCAACCTCAGTCTCCAAATCAATCAACAGAGTGGGTACCCCTTTGGGGCTGCTTCAATGAAACAGATTCTGGGGGCAACATCGTGATCAAGTCAGCTGGTTGATCTTTCCTAGTGGGGTGGGGCAGAACAAAACTAGGACAAGCACTAGAGCCCCATCCTCCCAGCAAAGATTCTTGGAACTTTCTGAGAAGGGGGTTCTTGAAGGGATCTGAGAATCCTTGCGCAGGGAGGGATCTTGAAAAAACAAAAACGCGTGCCGACCAAAAGTGCCGACTGAGGGCACGTGGTTCAGCTCCTAGACTTTGGGATAATTAGTGTTTACAAACGGGCCAAAAGGTTCCCCAGGCAGTTCTTTCGGGGATCATTTCCGCATTTTGGCAACATCCAAGCAGCGGTTGTCTCCTGGGGTGAAGGTCAAGTAGAAGTTCCCACGCCTCGGGGGGCGCTCGCGGGCTCAGAGGCGCACGCTGTTGAGCCAAGCCTTCAGCCTGCCGCACACTCCGGGAGAACCAACATGACCTCTAACACATGGGTTCCCGGATGCCACAAACACATCATTGTCCTGTGGTGCAGAGGAGCCGGGTGAACGGGTCCCCTGAGCAATGCCTGCTTTGCATTGCAGGAGTGCGCAGCCTGCAAAGGCTTCTGGTCCTTCCGATAGAAAGTGAGAGCCGAGAGAAAGTGAGAGAAGCCCACTTATCCACGAAACTCTGTGGTATTGGCAGTTTGTTGTGTGGGGAATGGTTTCCCCAGGGACCGTGCAATGGGTCGTCCCAGGAGTACGTTTTGTGACCAGCAATCTGGAGGAGCCCCCTGGTCTGCAATCATACCCATTGCGCACCTGCAAATGGTAGGAAACCTCCCAAAGTCCATCTCTGGCTGGCTTCCTTTTGAAATAACTTGAAAAGGTAGCCTTCAGCATCAACGCCCAAAATGTCCACCACATTGGGCCCAGCCAGTGGACCGCTTTCGCCGTGGCGCTGGGCCACTGCCAAGTATCTGCCATCGGGTGTGCGCTTGATGGACTTCACCTGAGACGTGCGAAGAGGAGCGATGCTGCTGATACTTTGGGTGCGTTGCTTGTTTGTTTGCTTGCTTGCTTGTTCGTTTGTTCGTTTGTTTGTTTGTTTGTTTGTTTGTTTGTTTGTTTGTTTATTTTGTGTGTGTGTGGGGGGGGGTCTGGGAAAAGCAAAAATACCCATACACCTGTTGGGTTTCCTTTGGGTATAACATAACAATGTCTATTTGATGCTTGGTGCCCAGTTCTGGAGTTGGGCAAAAGTAGATGGCCGACGTTTAGCCATACCCTGGTGTCATCTAACCCCCCTTGCACCGGGTTCAGAAAAGCTAGATCCAAAAGCCATCTGTTTTTTTTCAAGGATTTGGATTCTCTACATCAGATGGTGTTGTGGTGATTTGTTGACTGGCCCAAATGTATCCTTTCAGGCAACCTTCGCATGGGAGCCCAAAAAGGAAGGCCCCTGCCAAAAGGGGATGTCTAATCATGAGGGCTGGGCAAAACATGCTTGTTCCAGGAGGGTATTAGAAGGTACTGAGGCCACATGGCGTCGCATTTTCCCTGGCATTGACCGAGACATGGGGCACCCGCCTGAGTCTCAAACTTGAGTCTCCTAATTAAGGATTGCTGACACATTAGTTCAGAAATGTGTAGATTGCTTGTTCGTTGACTCCTTTCTCGCAAGCAAAACTGCCCGGAACCCATCCTTGCCTTACCGAGCAAGCAAAACGCTTTCTTAGCAAGATACGTGTCGTCTTTGACTCATCCTGGGACGTAGTTTTGCTGTCAGTGACCGACCTACATTACATAGAAATGGAGGCCAATATACAAAGCATTCAAAGTTTGGCAACTCACCTTTGAACGGAACCCTCTCAGAAGAAGACATCACCAAAATATGTTGCTACTCGGCTTGATATTGCAGCAACGAGCTCCCGAAATGAAATCTCGACAGGTCACGCTACCCGTGAAGTAGCTTGCACCGGAGACGCCGCTGGCTGACACTCGGTTCAGCGTGGCATCAATGGTCTCCTTGGATGCAACAAGGCCGTCCAGGGTGCAAATGCGCAAGCACGGCAATGGGCTCGCTACACAAAAAGTCCTGTGCACAGCTCCCACAGAAAGCCTCAAAATTCAGCATATCTCAAGTCAAGTGGCGTCGACCTTCGATGCCCAGGACTTTCCATCGTTTTCGGTGGTCTCAGCAGCTCCGAGACCACACGCAGCGATGGGGCAGGCATGCAATTATCATGTTAGCGAGTGACAGGACCAAGAGTCAACACCAGCCCTTGAGGCCCACATCGTGCCCGGCACCACCATGAGCGTTACATGTCCACATCCCCTTTTGCTAATTGGTGGCCAAAGGCTGCTGCCAAGTGGATTCAGCGCTAAGCGCACACAGCTGCAAGTTCAATGGGTCATCCGATTTTTACTTTCATACAGCTAGCAGTCCCATCGCCCATGCAAGCCCTACCCTCGCCACAATGCGTTCAACAGCCTCTGTGCGTGCGTGGTGCACCACATTTGCCCCATCATTAGCTTACATGCTGCAACCTTCCCTAGCCATATTCGCCACCGGTAGCCCCTTCAAAAGCCGGGGGAGCAAATGTAAGCTACATTTGTTCCCCCCACCCCCGTCCCGGCTTCCCCAATATGTCAATCACTTCTCTTTGTGGGGGGGGGGGAGGTAACTTCTACGTGCCCAGGTGTGAAACAACATCTTCTCCCCAAACGGAAATAACCACGGGGGTGGTGCGCTTACACGTGTTTAGGGGGGGGGGGAAGGCAAGTTAAATTTTCAGACAGTGCTTCCGGACTCTAAGCGGGAGGGGATGTTTAGACACTTTGTGTTTCCTCTGGCCGCCCTCTGCGACTGTTGCCTTAGTTGCCTTGCCCCACTATTTTGCCATGCTGTTCTGATAGGGGGGCGGATCGCTAGCAGACCACAACAGCTGAGCTGGCGACATAGATGGCACCACTGGAGGTCGCGAGCTCCGCCTTGCCATCCCCCAACGAGACGATGACCTGAGTGCAAACCGAGAAACAAAAAGCCATAGCGCAGGCTGAAATCTGACTGGGTGCTAAACAAAGAGCGTGGAAACAAACAAATTATAGACACAGCAAAGCAAAAGCAAAACTAACAGGAAACCCTCCAAATTTGACATCTGAGGACAGCGACGAGGACTTCCCTGCCAACGTACCCTGTCTTGGTCAAGCCTTCAAATGTAGTCTACTTTTGTTGGACATCAAGGATTTGCCCCCCTCCCCCAAAGCAAACATGTGATACACATTATTACGAACACACACATATGCCTTTTTTGGCAGTTTACAAGGGGACCCACAAAGTACTTCGCCATCCACATGTCGAAAAACATGGCATGTAGAAAATAATCCAGGGCCGAAAGCGGGGAGATCGCCAATTGATGCCTATAGTTTCAGCAGGTGCATCTGAAAGCCCCCAATCTTCGGCCTTCGGTCAAGTGGCCTTTGGCTCACCGGGCAGCTTACGAGAAAGCGGCACCTTCTTCCAGCTCTTGCCACCTGAGTTTCGCAGGAGGCGGGCCCAGCACCAAGAGTGCAAAAGCAGGGGTTCCACCAATGGGGGAGTCTGTTTTCGAAACCCAAGCCTACGTATTGACCCCCGCATCTCCACAATGCCTTTTGGGCGTGTGGGCCCAACAATACTTTGGGAATCCAAAAAGCAGGGCCCCCCAAGCCCTAGCAAGCACTAGCATGCCCTAGCCTTCCCAAGCACACGTGCCAGAAACTTAGACAGAAACTCCCTCACAGCCCAGCTGCCATCCTTCGAGTGGAGCAGCAAAGGCGGCTTGCCCACGATCCACACCTCGTTGCCGTTCACAGAGACTGTCCTTAGGCACCAGCCTGCTAGGTTCACCAATCAGGTCATGCTCAAGAACTCCCGAAAACGCAATGGACCCCTGGAGCGACTTTTGCGCAGAGGCACTGGAATCGATAGCTGATGTCCTGGCCCTTGCCCAAGTTGGCGAAAGAGCGGGATACCCATCGCTCACCTTGGCCGAAACAACGGCAAACCAACTTTTTACCGTTCACCATGCTTTGGGGATAGTGAAAGCCATATTCGAGTTCGGCAACTCCCAGCCACGTCTGCAGAGGGCCGTTCTGCCAAGGTGCCGCCATCCTTCGTCTCATAAAACAAGGCTCGGGCGCCCACGATGAAGCCTTGCGATGGGGGGGGGGAGGCAACGAGCATCAACTGACCACTTGTGCTTCCAGTATGCAACTGGCTGGTAGAGGTCAACTGGTTCACGTTCACTGGAAGCCCTCAACGAGCTACAGCTTATCCGTGCCATGCCAATCCAGTTTGTGCTGTTGCGAGCTGTCGCCAAACATCTGCACAGATTATTAATAGTTCACAAAATCAAGAATGCCCATGTACGCAACCATGATCAGGTGAGCTCGTTTAGCCCTCAAATCGGCTTGCTATGTTTACGCCCATTGCAAACTCCAAAAGATATCATTTGAGCAAGGAACAGTTGAAATTGCACACGTGGACGTCTCCGCAACTCACAGGCCATCTCGATGGAGCTATGCGACTCCGTGAGCCGCGTAAGTCAACGGACTTACCATTTGGGGTATGTTTCATAATTGCAGCCCCTATCATGGACATCATTGTTCATGTGCGTGCCCGCCTACCATTTCTGAATTCTGAGGGTGTTAAGACTATGTCTTCAGCATTGTTTGGCATAATTCCAAAACCGCCAACGAAGGATCTCCAAGTAAAACCAACATCCTGGCAAGCTCGTTTTGCCCCCAAATGAGCTCGCCATTCGAGGTGCCGTGGTTGGGATCTTGCGGGTCGAAGTCGATGTCGTACAAAGTCTCGCCCGTGTTCAAGTCGTACTGAATCCACTCGGGTGAGATAGCCTAAGCTATAGCTTGAAAGCCGCCGTCCTGTGGATGGACGAAAGCTTGAAGCAGCGGGCAGGTGGCTTCCCCAAATATTCATAGGGCCTTATACATTCCAAGTGGTGCAGGATAATTGTTGGGCATGCACAGTGTGGCCGATAAGCGCTCCAAAGAGGAGCCCACAACATGGTGACCCTAAGAGCGCACCTGATGAAACTGCAATATGGACTAAACGAAGCGACGCCTGCCACACATATTATTGTTGCGGCTGAAGAGTCTGGCAAGACTGAAGGCAGGCTCCAATCACTTGTTACAGTTTGAGGAAGCCCTGCTCCCTGAATTCTGAAGTGTTGGATCGATGGAAGGGCCCCGAGTGAATTGTACATGCATCATACAGGAGAAGTTATTTCGCTCGAAGAGCAAGGCCCGCTCCTTTGCTGCAAAAGCAACCGCGCCAATGTGCGTTCGATGCTGTCTTGGCATCAACTCCTGGCCCTGGGACCTGGAAACATCAATTCAAGTCCCCACAATGCACGCCTTCAAAGACCACATCTCGTCCGCAAAAGACATAGAACCAACATGCAAACCGTGTGCTTCTACAGTTTGCCGAACAGTCTAGACCTGAAGTAAAAGCGAGTGGCGCCCTGACATGTGCCGGCTAAAAGCCTTAATTTGTCCATAGGCCTTCAGCTAAGTTGAAGCCTTCAGATTACAACTTTGAGGCATTGCCATGTACCGCTGAAATGCCATCCCAGTCCCAACGATTCATTCTTGCAAAATAAAGTTTGCTAGTGAGACAAATCCCTCATTCCCACAGGCTACTGTCTGAACATCTTTTAGGGTCTTCGCCCTATTGCCAAGTATGGAATGGTTGTTTCAGGGGTTCTCCTTACAGCTCTCACAATACCTCCTGTCTCCTCCTGCCTCCCTGACAAAGCATTTAAATATATTGGCTGGGTTTGCCCCCCATCTGTCAGTGAAGGTTGGAGTCGGGAAGATCTTCAGGATTTTGGTCGCCCCGACCCCCGGTTGCGGGTACCGCCAGTGCCCCCGGCCAAGGCGCCGCGTTGGCCGAGCTGGCCGCGGCCAAGGCCGCGGCGGCGCCGGCGCCGCGGACCAGCTGCGCGCGGGAGCACACCTGAAGATGCGGGGGACTGGGATCGATGGGGTCCCTCCAGTAGGTTTCTCGTTTTTAGGGTTCTCAAGCTATCAGCCAAGCTTATGAATCGTCCCGGCTGAGAGGGCGTTTCTCAAAATTAGGGGCCAAGTTGGTTTCCATTTAAAACCATGCCAAAACGCGATCCCTAGTTTTTGAGATACTCCAAATACATGCGGGGGTGTTTGATAAGTTTGATTGATAAGCCCTGAACATGAGCTCGATATCTTGATGTCATGTTCCAGACTTGTTCCAATGCTATGAATTGGTGCTTACTTTGTTTTGTGTCTGCAACGTGTTGGTGATGCGGGTCTGAAACGGAACCCGAAAGGAGGAAGTAGGCTATGTCGGGGTTCCTCCATTTCGAGTCATGTTGCAATTGGACAACCCACATCCAGCCACAACCGCAAAATTGCGAACGTATTGCAGTCTTCCAACTGGTGCTGGTTGCAACTTCTAGCGCGTCGGCCATGACAGCGAGCCTTTTTGGGAAGGCCAAATGCATGAACCACACAAACAAATCCTGGTATGAACCCTTAAAATTGCATGATTGTTTGACAATTGTCCATGGCCTGTTTTTGGCTTAGCTGCATTGGGGTCCGTTGTTGTCTAGGTACTGGGAAAAGGTTTAAAGATGGGATCGATTCTTCACTTTGGGGGGACGCTCCATTCATCTCACTGTTTGTCATCCTGGGGTTAGCATTACCTCCTTTGTAGGTATAGCCAAAAGAGTTGACAGGGGGGCAACATGGGGCAACCAATGATCTCCTGTCTGCGTCATTCGTCTCCTCAAAGCAAAGGGCGACGCGACGCATCAGCATCACATCCACTGAGATTTGGAGGCCTCCACCGTCTCCATGACGATGGGCTCTTCGGGGGCCTGCCGGTGTGCTTGCGTCAAGCTGTCGCAGAAGCTTTGTGCAATCGGAAGATTTGAAGCAACGCTGGCGACCCTTCAGCTTGAACACCTGTGTGTGCCGCAAATCTTTGAAGATAGTCGAATAAGCCCATGTAAGCAAGCTCTCGTACTCCTGGAACGTGGCTCACTTTCAAGTTGCCACTTGTGCTGTCTTTCTTTACCTCACACATTAAACATGGCACATAGTCAAGTAAGACGACAGGTCCCTTCTCACTTGTCCATCGGCCCTTGGACGCAAACACAGGCCCTCCACCACCGGCCAAGGCAAACGCAGCATCTGAGCTCCCGCCTCCAGCACTTCCGGCACTTGCGGCGGCATATCATTGCTGACCGACTTGGCCAAAGCCTCCGATGCCATGCCCGGAGCCCCCGCAATTGAACTTATCAAACAGATTTGGGACTTTGATACCCAATTTGAAAAATTGGGCAAATGATTTGGCTTGACGCAGGGACGCTACTTGACATCCCGCTCTCTGTCTCTTCTCTCTCGCTCTCTCTCTCTCTCTCGCTTTCTCTCTTTTCTCTCTCCCTCTCTCTCTCCCCCTCCCCTCTTGACTTTGAGGCATGGCACCGTTGAACAATTCCTGAACATGTGCTTACTGCGCATCTCAGGATATGATGGATCGCAAACGTCTGCACCCGGGTTTGCCAGCGCAAAAGGCTACACTTGACTTAGTGCCTTGCATCAACATGGGAAATCCTTTACTAGGTATAATATGGCAGTGGTGCCGATGTGGGAATGCCAATTGAATGAACCAAGGTCAGTCCCTGTTCATCGCAACTTTGGGTGCATCTTAGGGGGCACATTTGCTTCCACGCCGTGCTTTTGGCTTTCCAGGACTCACTGAGCCAAAACTGCAAATATATGTTCACATACAAGTCCTACCGAACCTTTTCCTTTTCCGTCTACAGAAACCTAGCATCCGCCAGTTCAAAGCCATCCGTTCTTTAGCCCAAACCAAAAAGGAGGTTCCCGGGTCACGTAACCACCTCGTCTCTCTTCCGGCCTGGCTTCGGACTCGCCGGGTTCGAAGACTTCCTGGCTGACAGGGCTCCGGACCCAACAGCAAGCTGCTCCAAGTCTCCACAATGAAGAATGGAGCGAAGCTCGTATTTCAAAAGGAAACCACAAAGAGCCAACCAATTCTGTGGGCCTGCCTGTCTTTGAGGAAAAAAACAACTACGGCTCCCTTCGAAGACATGGCCAACGGGTACCCTTTCTGGTTTCATTTGGGTGACACATAGAAGGACTCCAATGGTTCTCGCTTGGTTCTCATCATTCACCGGCGCCACTCATTTGTCCAAACAAACACCTATGGCTACCTGGTTCCAAGTATATTTCCAGCATAACCAAAAAAATAAACAGCACCTTAGGCAGAAACTCCCTTCTCATTGGCAACCATGCTGGTGTCTAAAGCAAGCAGCGGCGGAATTTCAGGATCCTTGTGACAAGCGACTCCTGTGGAAGGGAGAGGAGGTTGGGGTTAAGGTCTGTTGCCAGTTTTTCCGGCAGGTGGAACATTAAACTGTATGACTCTGTATGACTGCAAGTCCACTGGTCACCTGCTGGCTTTCCCGATGTCCATCTTGGTAATCCGTCGAAGGGAACTTGTGGGCAAAATGTGTTGGTGCTTGTTGCAGGCTCACCCAGGCCCCAACCCCAGAGGTTCATGAAGCTGTGTAAAACCTGGTCATGGAACCGATCAGGGGCTTCCTGGAAAAGGGGGGCTGGGGAAGGCTCTGGGCACACCTGCAAAAATCAGCCCGCAAGAATCGACCTGGCTCAGAGAAGCAAAGAAAAACCATGCATGTTCTGGAACCCTTCGTTCCCTACGTGCGGCCTCCTGCTGCGACGACACACACCTGGGCTCATGCACAGCCCGCACATCAACAAGTCATCCACGTACTGAACTCATGCAGGAATGGAAGCAACCTCTGCAAAACCCTGCAAGGTCGGAAACTCCTTGTGTTCTGATGTTGCTTCAGGGTCAATTCCGGAGGGGTCCGACAAACAGGTGCTGACTGAAGACATGATGCAAGGTCCAAAGAGGGCCAACCGCCAAAATTAAACTCAGTGACAAATAAATCGGCAACATCGTATTCCGCAGAAGCTGTGTGGCACTTACAAAGCGAAATGAGCCAGTCTGGGCCGTTCTCATTTACAGAGACACCGCCCATTTGTTGGCCAGACCTTTAGACCCCTTGCAAGCAAAAAGTGTAACGGTTCGTTCGAAGAAAAGTACAAGCAAGCAAACATGGCAACACTGCAGAAAAGATGCGCATATTGCACATGATTGCACATACACATGGATACATAGACGTGTCTTGTATGTGCGCATCAAAAATGCCAAACCGACAGTGGCTCTGGGGCTGCTCGGAGCTCGGATCGATGCGTCGGCTCTTTCGCCGTGGGGCGGCCACGAAGCCAGCGGAGCTCCAGCTGGAGCTTCGGGGCTCTGACGCGCGGGGGGGAGAGGCCACCTGTGCAAAGCGCCAGGGGGAGCTGGAAGCTTCGGTTGAGGTTGGGTTTGGGGATTGGGGGGTTGGTCTCTTTGGGGGTGTTGTCTCATTACTTTGTTTGGAGTAGCCCGAACCTTTGCTTTGGTGCTTGTCCCGAAGGGAAGACAAGGGAGACCAACCATTTAGTTGGAGAACCAAACCCCAAAATGGCTTGGTTCCAAGAAGGCCCAAAAGCGACTGTCTCTTCCCTTTGTTTTACGGGGGCCAAAGGGAAACCAATAATTGATTTTGGGTTTGGGGCTTTGCTCTGGCAAAGCCGGATGGCTCAAGTAAGTGGCTCTTTGGCTTGCTTGAAGCCAATGGCTGGGTTGAGCTTTGGAGGGTGGAGGGTTGCATTGACAAGGGTACTGGGCCGTTTTCTAAATAAGGTGCGTGGGGTGGATGGAGGTGGGGCCAGGTTGTGGTGAAGTGCGGTTCGCCGTGCCCCCCACCTTGGGTGAACCCACCACGCCAGGCGTAGCAATGAAAGCGGTCGCTGCCTCAAAAGCCAAGGCGGTGATTGAAACGAACCCAAGCAGTGAGCCATTGAGTTCTACTTATTTGGGAACGCGAAAGATGTGGAAAGAGTGGCATACCATGCACAACAAAGCTTTGACTTCAGCTGTGGGAAACCAAGTGCCTTCACAATCCTTCAAACTCCAGCCATGCATCTGCACCTTCCAGCAAAGTGACACAATGCATGCAACGCCAGGCAAAGGCAAACATCCCAACACACCAACAAGACATGCCAGCTACAAATGCAAAAGCCCCATATACCCAGGCCCAAGACGATGCACAGCCACCCTCAGCCATGCATCCGGCCAGCCACACACACACACACACACACGCATCATATCATGCACACGCCATGGCCCGGACCTCACTGCTGCAATCAGACACCCCCCTCCAAAACAACTCTTAGGTTCTTCAAACCTTCCTGGGGTAGAGGTCTTTTGGGGGCCCTAAGCTCTCTCCTTTGCACGAACTGCTGCCAAGAAGCCGCAAAGGCCAAGATCACGGCAGAAGCCAGCGCGCGACGCCTGAAAGCCATGACCTCGGACAAAACAAGCGCCAAACATCAGGCCCCACATGGCCCCAAGACATGTGGCCGACACGGGCTGAAACAAACGGTAGATGGCGTTTACCCTTTGCACATCGCCGGCCCCACTCAAAGGAAACTAACCGAATGTTTGATTGACCCAACCGTTGACGTTTCAAATCGCCAAGCAGGGGAATATTGGGAATCATGACAACAACCGATTCACACCCGTCATGCTTCACCAAAGGGTACTGAAAGCCATTTGTGCAACGGTTGCCTTCGCAAAGCTTCGCAACAAAACAACAGCAGCTTTGCGGAGTAGTTTCCTCTGTGTCAAACCACGGGGCCTTCGCCCTTCGCAAGAGGCTTCACGAGCCTTTGCGGCACACAATGTGTAACAAAAGTGCCTGTGCGGACCTTTACGAGTTGCCCCTGAAGCCCCCTAAGCTAAAATCCAGCACCTAAAACAACACGCTGCTCATTTGGGGACAGGCCATTCACCGTGTTGGCTGCTGCACTGATGAGTTTGAGCGTTTGGAAGAACTTGATTGTGTCAAAATTGATAACATTTCAACTAGGTCCAACATGTTCAGCGGTAAGCCGTGGCGCTTACGATACCCTTTGGAAGCGCGATGCCAGCCCACCACACCAATGAAGCTGTCACCTGATGCCAAGAGGCTGGAGAGTCGCCACTGCCGAACACCTGCCTCACCAAGTGTTTTTGAGCCAAGAAGCTGCGCGTTCAGGGGCTTCCAAAACCTTTTGAGCCGCTATGTGGAGCAAAGGAAACTGCGCCGCGACACTGTCAGCTATGCTGCGAGGCCGCCCTCAATCCTCGTTGGCGCTGACAGCCCGTTGCCATGATATTGAGGAAAAACCCTCACTCACAGCACTCTGTCCAGTCCGGCCCTCCAAACGGCTGAAACAACTGCAAAGCTCTCATGCCTATGCTCTCATTAGATGGGAGCTTCTTGTGGCTTTCCTGCCAGGTGGACGGGTACAACACGGTGCCTGTGGAAGGTCTCGCAGAGCTTGAATCAGCAAGGTCACCTAGCAAGTTCTCGCAAGGTCACCTTCTCCCACATCATGGGACCCCACAATAGCTTTGGGTTCGTTTCAAGCCACTCCCAAATATACCCTCAGCATAAGCAAGCTTTTTCGCATTGAGTCCAGTAGCCGTTTTCTTCCTGGCATAATGGCCACAATCTGCTTCCTCTAGGCCGCTCGTTGAGACATGTACCGTACCCATTTAACTTAATAGCCAGTCATGAGCCGAACATTCACACGCCATTGTGGTGTTGGCTCGGGTGCCGGTGCCCGGAGATGAGCAACAGCGAAAATCCAAAATCTTGGCGACTTGATTGATACGTAGTGCATCCACCTGCCACTCTATGATCTGCGCCATGCCCAAGAGCACGACCGCCAACATGCCGCCCGGCTCTTTCGGTCAAACTTCCACAAGCTGGACCCAATATTGAGCCGGATTTCCCCACCCGCTTTCCTCTCTTGCACGCCTACTTTTCTCTGATTTCCCTTTCTCATCGAACCCTCTCTCACTTGAGGACCCTTTGGTGGACATCATTTAGGTGGGGATTCATGTCCACCAACCTTTGAGGTGGCTACCTATTAAAATGCATGGCCAACTTTCTTTTCGGGCAGGGCGGTTTTCACCACCCCGCCCAAACGATCCACGCTGCCCAGGAAGCCACGCTGCTCCCGTCTCTTTGTCGCCCTCTTGCACGCGAGCTGCCAGAAAGGCCTGGCGAGAAATCAACTCATGCGCGAACATGATTGCTCCAAGCTCAAACAAACACCATTCTCCAAATCCTGGGCAGGAAACTAAACATATAAAACTTGTCGGATCCTCGTGCCAGTAGTCTTCCCAGGATTGATTCCCAAGGATTTGGATAAGTATGCCTCCGGGATGAGGCCTTCAAAGGTGATCAAGTGAAACACTTGGCAACAGACTGGGGATCTGTCTGGCATCCAGCCCCTATGAAAGGAAGGCAGTCCGCAGTCTACACTGCTAGTTGTAAGAAATAATATACTAAACAGCTACTGCTATGATTCCCTCCACGGCTTGCACAAATCCCGCTTTGCACAGCATCCAACAACAAATTTCTGCAAAACAAGTGAGATCCCCTATAAAGCTCTTGCTTATCGACCCTTAATTGCAGGTGGTAACAGGCAACGAAAGAAAACATAGAGTAAACCCATGCCCCATGTTCCGAATCCATATAGGCCTGCTGGGTCGCTTTGCAAGGGCCCTCTGTAAGGACAGCGACAGCGCGACCTCAGGCGACCAAACTGAACCCCCCAACATCCTCTCTCCCTCAGAAGCACACCAAGCTACCATTTGCGGGAGGATTCATGTTGTGAAGAATGCAGTTGCAGGTTTGCATAATCTAGATGGCACATGCATCAGCAACAGCTGAAGGAAGATCATTTCCAGCGTCAGCGTGGATGCCGGCCAACTGGGCACAGCCGTGCACAAACAAGTGTAGAAAAAACATCAAGCCAAAAGGACTGAGAAAGTCGGACCTACCTTTATTTCTCCAGCAGAACTTACCCTCAATTTGATGATTGATGGCCCCTGAAAACCTTGTATCAACCTGATGTTGGGGTCAGATTTCTATGTTCAAGCCTGTTTCCGTCGACCAGAGGCAAAGTTAGGCCTGCTAAGAAGTCATTTACCCGCACTCGGCATGTACCTCCAGACTACTACACTCCCTGTCAAGCCAAAGCAGCATCAAAAAAACAAAAACCTGGCCGCACAAAAAGAAAACAACTAATGCATCGCAACGCAAGTCCAAAGCTGCCAAGTGGGAAACGGCAGGCGTCTGGGGCCCTGACAGATGCTGCCCTGCACTGGGCCGTCCCCACGGAAAGTAAGCCTCGAGCCATCCAAGCGGCACCAGGCCAAGTTGCGTGGCATGTCAAACAAGCAGGAGCACACATGGCTGAATTCTTTGACACTCCACCTGCCAGGCGCGTTGACTGGGCTCCTTTGGCTGCTCAGCATTGGCTTCGCCAGTTTGCTAGCACGTGGTGCAGTTGTCGCATGCAAATGATTGGTCTTGGGCTTGAGCCCGGTCAGACCTGTCGGGATTGGACAATTGCACGTGATTGATGCTCCTGGCCAAGCTAAGCACTAACCACTGAGGGCAGGACAGCGCTCGCAACATGGACATGATGCCACCCTGCAGGCACGTGCTGCTATCTGATACATGCTTTTCTCATCAGCATGGTGCCGGGATCTTTGACTCAAAGAAGGCGGGTTTTGCCAGCAAAGAAGATGACAGACAAGTGCCACAAAGAAACAAGAGGTTCATCGACACATGGAGGTTCTGCACGTTCTCCCCGTTTCATCTGTATGCTTCACAAACATTCATTTCTAAAGCCTGAAGTAAGGAATCCCCAAGTCATTAAAGGACCTTCATCAAGGTAAGCTCTTCTTTGCCCCCAGGCGAGCTCGCCACAAAATATTGGCTGATTCATGAACGGTTCTACAACGCCTACAGGATCCGAATGATTCTGATCTTTCTGCCCTGCCTGGGCGCGAGCTGCCCGCTGGCTTGGCTCGTGCAAGTATGCCAGGTGCGCCACCTGAAGTGTTGAAGAGAGGCGCCTGTCTGTACTGCCGCTATGGGCAGAATTCGCATAGCACCAAATGGAAGCTCAACGAAAACTGGGACAAGCCAAACACAGATCTGATCTTGTGCATCCACAGTATTGCTACGCTGTCTTTATGCAGGGCCCTCCTTGACACCACTTTGCCATTGAACCTTGGGCACAAGAAGTAACCCAAGGAACATAATTCCCCTCTGCCACTCAGGTTCCGAGTACCTCTGTGAAGAGGCACAAACACAACTGCATTTACTCCGTCTCCGTTTGGCATCCTCAAGGAACAAGGTTGCCAAACATGATTTTGACATCTGTTCACATTGTTTGACTCTTGATCAATGGGTTTCTTTTTGGAGGTGACGGCTTTTCTGGGGGTGTTGCAAAGGGAAGCCAAAGGAAATCACGAATTTTGAGGGCACAGCCACTTTGAGACAAACTCCAATGGACCTAAAATAAATGGCACTATTTTGGAAAGACACCTCCTGGTTTTGAGCTCTAAATGCAAAGAGAGACAAGTATCACAGATTCAAAACCGTCAAAGGGCTAAACCCTCCCCCACCCCCCCCAAGATCGGCACTGCGATGCAGGTGTTGGCCACAACCTGAGGTCTGAATGGTTCATGCTGTGGCTTTGAGGCCTGACATGCCAAAGCAACTTTGGGTAAGGGAAGCCTTGTCCAAAAGAGTATTGTGATACTGCCTCCCTCCCGCCAAAGAAATGATTAGGCTCGGCTAACAGCCACATGTTACAGAATGTTTTTTCAGGGCCAATGCAGTTCCAGTCGAGATGAACAAAAACAAGCAGTGCCAAACACGGGAAATGTTTTGTCTTGTCCAAGGCAAAACGTGTTTCCTTCCGGGCGCTGAATCCCGCAAGCCACAGTGCAAGCCTTGCCTTGTCTGCGCTTCATACGCACAACATGGCAAAGACGGCTGTTGAACAAAAGAGAACTGCCAAAGAGAATTCGCCCTACAATAAATGCACCCATTAGACAGCATGCCATGGTTTTCCACAAAGCCCTCGTCTATCGCGGCCCCGTTCTCATTCGAGACCTCCAATGTTGATTGTAAAAGCGTGCTTTACCACCAATTCCAACTGCAATGTTCAAGTCCACATTGCACAGTTGACTAGCAACTTGATTGAATTTAGATTTGTTCAACGCTTTGATAATACAATTTCCTGCACCTGGCAAAGGAGATGCTCCATTTGCACGAGGGTCGAAACGAAAACCCTAAGGCTCGAAGGGCCCAACTATCAAAATGGTCGTTTCCAAAACCATACTCAGGGCACGAATTCAATCAGATGGAATGGATTCAATCAAGCATTTCCATCAAACCAAAGTTGGACTGCAAACAGTCCGTCTCTCAATCTCGAATCACTCCTGTTGAAAAGCGCAACAGCCAATGGGTGCATGAATCCGAGCTCTCAGCGTGCGGTGACTGCATGCACCTGCGTGGGGACTTGAAATCGTGCAGTGCTTTCCCACCCCGACCCCCACCCCCCACAAACGTTCCTTTGTTCGCAGGGGAAAAATATGGGCAAGGGTTCCTCTGCTGGTGGGGCATGTCCCCTCATGAGTTGGGTGCGGGGGCGCTGCGCAGCCCTTCCGCCCAGTCCAAGCTGTCGCGGGCCTATGCAAAAGATCCTATCGCTCCTATCGAACAAATCATTACACCAAGCCAAACCCAGCCAATTCCGAAAGATTGGACGCTTTAGGTCTGCACGACTGACCACAGCAGGGAAGCGGCCTTGTTAAACATGACTGTGAGTCCGAATCAGCAAGCGGCTGTCCACGTCTCTGTACATATCCACGTGCCTTGCCTGGTTCCAGCAAGGCATGAGATTTCCAAGTCAGGCCGCTCATGATCCGGGGCGCTGTCCAAATATAGTACACATGGCATGTCAAAACGATTCGCTGCAACAAAGCCCTTCTCCTATTTCTTGTGGAAATCCATGCCCAGCTCTCACTCGCTGTCAGAGCTTTCTGCTTTCTCCTCGCTCCTTGGTGAAAGGCGGCCAGGAAAGCTATCACCACGCACACACGCCTGCTGCAAGAAAAGCGATTGGGATGTGCAGTCTGTCATTGTCTGTCCAACGCACTGGTTTTTCACGCGAGCCCCATGCTGTGCCTTTGAACGATGCGCAACGCAGTGCTTCCATTTCCTTGATGCATGTGTGCCTGTGTGATCCTGTGCGCGCAAGGCATTGTTACGAGCGCGGTGGCATGCCGTGTGAGCCTCTTTGGTGTGGTGAATGGCATCTGCGGGTTGATCAACTGGCCACATTCCTGGAACATCCCGAACATCCCAGGCTATGCCACCCTTCCTGTCTTCGAATCTCGAAGGGCAACAACTGAGAACGAGCTGCTAACAACATGTAACATCTCACAAACGGATCAAGCTGCTCCATCGCCAGTCGCAAGTTCTCTGGTGCTGGGATCAGCCAGGGATCGCGGCCTTGGCAGTCTCTGGGGTGGATATCTGGGCATCATGCATGAGACATGGTTCCACACCAGGTCTCCTTGGTGCCTTTTCGCGGCTTCTGAGGGAAACGTTGGAAACTGGAATCTCCGTAGCCCGAATCTAAATCTGTTTGCCCCCAGGGAATGCAAAAGGGCAACAGGATGCGGGTCATCTTCAGCACAGTGAGTGGTCACTATCTTCACTGTCCCGAGCTGCGACGTGGCTATGAGCCGTTTAAGGGCGCACCCTCGACACTGGCTCGTGGACACAGATACCTATCCATCTATATATTCACATATACATATACATATATATACATATATATATATATATTCAAATATGCACATTCTCCGGTCCAAAAGGTCCCTGATTGAAACTCTACACCCATGTTCTCTGAAAACTGCCTTTGCAAAGGCAAGCAGGACACTGAGTGCTGCACTCAGCTGCTCGGTGACAAAGTGGTTGAACCAAGACCTAAGAGACTGCTCAAACCCTACCTGTGGCCGCATCTACTGAATTCAAATCATCGGGCCTCACTTGCGGGTTTGGATTGCCAGTTTACCATGTTCATCGTGCTGTGCTCTATGTCTATCTAAAAAAGATGGCACATCATCAGCCAACGGCCCAAAACACGCAGTGCAGTAAGGGAAAGCCGACGAAATGTCGGGGTGCCTTGGCTGTGAAGTGGGGCGTCTGCGCATCTTCCTCCTTTCCCCAATCAATGACCAAGGCAAAGTGCTCATGCGAGAAAGAACAAGCTGTCACGCGGCACAGCCAGTGAATGGTCGGTCCCACTGCTCCAGGACAAGGCGTTCAGCTTGAAACAAGCCCCGCTTGTTGAGCCAGTGGCGGTTGCCCTCCCTTTCAAAAAGAGGAACCAACCCACAACTGCCAATATGAAGAACGAAGGCTGGGCAACTGAGAACCGCACGTCCGAAATGGATACAAACAAATCACAGCCAAGAGTCGACAGTGACTCTTGAAGCTCCTTGACGCGTGCCTGGGCAGCTCAATCGAACCAAGCGGTGTTGCCCCCACCCAAAGAAGCTAAGACTTACCTCGACATGAACACCTGGCAGCCTAAACAAACGCGCGATTCCCACAACAAGGCCGCGCTGCAAATCACAACCAACACAGCCAAACCCAACAAATGTGACATGCTGGCATACATTTGGTTGTTGGCAGCTCCTGCGTAAAATGAACCGTACACAACCATACCAGATACTACAACTAAAGGATACTAAAGGCACATGCGAACAACAGCCAAGAACCTCCTCCCACGAACTCCGCATACTCCCAAACCGTGTAAGCCATACAAAGTTGTCGCGTTGCCGAAAGAACTGGCAATGGACGGTGTCCCAGAAATTGGGACCACCAACTCCAGGTTGGAACAAAAAGGGGTTCTAAGCTCTGCAAACTCCTCGTGGCATTGGGGCAAAGGGACCTCACCTTGCAATGGAAATCCAGAAAGCAAAGGAGACGAGACCTCAGTGGCCAACGTTATTCTGGTTGGGCCACGCATTGATAGGCTTACCGTTTCTGTGCGGGTTATAGCGGCTACACGTATGCATATGTGTTTATGGGGCGAGGGAGCGACCGATTTCACCTATGATGGCTTCTTTTGTGAGACAAGCCATATGTTCAATGGTGAAGTCGGCGTGATTCATCTGCAATTCAGGATCACCCTTTAAGGGAACTCATGCCACTGAGGTAAACTCTGTTGACCTTACCCTCTCAGTTGCCCTCTAACCCTGGAAGAAGAAGGATCAGGACCATTTTGTTTTGAGGTTGGAACCCTTTTAACCGAGTTTGAAGGGAGAAATCCACTGACCGAATTCCTTATCGGACTTGCTTAAAAAAAACGGAATCAATGGGAGACTACTCATTTTGAGACATAAGGGTCAAAATCAGAAAACACACATGACCTTGTGATCATGACTGACTTGAAATACCCCACAACATTCCACAAGCCCGGTTCTAGTTGCTTATGTAGGAGCCTCCAAGTTGGCCACAGGTGGTAGACACCATATTGGTGGCCGAACAGGGCGAGAGAGGCCCTCAGCTCCACCGCTCCGCCGAAAAACCAATCCCAGTCGGCCGCCTGAAGGCTCACCGCCGCCTGCGCCTCTGAGGAGCTGGAGGCGGAGGCGTCCCGGGCTTCCTCGGGTTAGAGCGGCCCGACGCCAGGCCCCCAAAGGTTGGACAACTCCCAGAAGAAAAAGACATGGACCACAAGCCTTGTGACAGCCTTGTGAGGGCAATACCTGAAGCTGAGACGGGAGAACATGGTTTTAGGGCAAATCAAGCCCGAACAAAGCCACATGAGATCAAATCAGAATTTCACAACCCTTGAGGGAAGCTTCAGGTTTTGGCTCAGGCAACTTGAATCTGGGTTCAAACATGCTGCACATGAAGATACATGAAGCATACCTTCAACAGAACAAGCCAAATGCCCTCCAGCCCAACCTGGAGTAGCATAGGGAACCATGCAGCTTCAGCGTCTGATAGCTCCGCTAGACTCGTGGTGAGGCACCTGCTTGGAACAGCATGGGCTCACGGGCAACCCAAGGCGGGACTTCATGCCATGAGAAGCATGCAGGCCGTTTTTCTGTGCAGAAGGGGATGCAAAAGCTAATGGCGAGTCGCTTCAATGACGCAGCTAGCAACACTAGAAGACTAAAACAAGTTCCATCTAAACAACGACAACACTCAAAGGGTTGGGTTACAGGACGTTCTACAGGAAAGCAGCTTATGTACGGTGTTTTGGGGCCATTTCCTGTAGATGTTCAAACCCTTTGAAAACCTCTTGGGAACCCAAAGTCGAGCAGCCCACGGGTGCTGTGTGCGTGAAAACGACGGCGAGGCCTCTGAAACTCCTCCAGCACCGTCTCCTTGGCCTTCGTTTGGAAGTCAGGTCCTTCAGCGGTACACCCGGGCTGTGGGGAAGCGAAGGGGAGCAAACCAAAAAGAGTGCGGGCGGCCCTGGAGGCCCCAGTTTTTGATGTGTTTTAAGTGTTTTTGTGTTTTTTTTCAACTCTTGAGAAAGCAGCATCGCGCGCCTTTGACATCGCTCTGAACATTGAAGCATTGAATTACGCAGTCTGACTCCGAGAACTCCTCAATGCAACAAGACTAACATGAGTTAAATGTCAAGGGTACATTGAGCAACAAGAATTGAAGCAGGAATCACAGTTGTTAGCCATGCATGGCTGAGATTGTTTGAGCGTGGCCGGCATGCGGTAACCCAGAGATGAGAAACACGAGAAGATTAACAATCCTGTGCGATATCATGTACACCAAGAAACAAGCATGCTTCCTGGCCACACGTTCAAGGTGAGAGAATCCATTTGCTACTTCCATTCGGTACGAATGAACTGCCATTGCAATGGAACCAACAAAACCGGGATCTACCCTCTTTGCTCTCACGTGATCTCTTGCGGAACATGTACATGCGGACGTATATGTTTCACTTTCGGGAAGGTCGTTTAACCAGCTTAGACGCCATTGACGCAAACGCGGGTAAAATAAGCTGTTGTATCACTTTCTAAACCTACAGTATACATATGATGTCCCCAAACAAGACTTCCAAGAAGAGAAATAGATGACATGGCAAAGATCATTGATTGCTTAGCAAAGATTATTAACTGTAAAATAGTAGAAATTAGAAATGATCCCAAATGCAGGAATTATTAAGATGTAAACTTCTGTATGTCCAAAAAACCAAAAGAAATGTTGATAGAATATAGGATCTCCTCCAAATATTGGATCAAAGAAAAGTGTATTAGAATGAAGATCACCCAACATTAAAAGAAGTGTACCAGATAAGATAGGTAATGTTAATGAAAGCATGAAAGCTTCAATCAAGAAAGAGAAGGGAAATAATGGGATAGTCTTTAATATAAGATAATAGGATCTCAGATTTAGAGTTCTTGTCCACAAGTTAAGAGATGTAAGACATGAAGGTATACCAGAGATTAATAGTCCCAATATAACATTTCGTGTACTTGAAGGTGATAAAGTCATAAAAGAAGTGGATAATGGTGGATATAATGTCCATCCTGTACCACCTCCAAATTCTGAGATTAAAGAAAGGATTAGGAACATATATGAAAGTAAAAGAGCTATGGTAGAAAAAATGTCGACTCTAGGATATACCACTTCTGGAGATCCTTGAAAGATAGGTACAAAATAATTTCCAAATCCTCCAAACAAGCCAGGCATTACCAAAACGAAAATCATAAGAAAGCCATGCAATGTAATGCTTATATTATAGAAGTTCTGGTTTTCTGGAGATATAATCCTATTTCCTGATGAATATAACTCTGTTCTTATAAGGACTGATATTAATGTACCGGAGATTCCAAAGATGAATCCAGATAATATATAATAGATTCCTAAGCCTTTATGATTACAATTTTTAACTAGTGAATGAAATAATATAGTAAAATAATGAATAGAAATAATATAAGTCTAGATTTTAATGGATTTCTGTTCACCTCTTTCTTCATTCTCTCGTCTATCATTTTAAACTGTAGAATCCTTAACATCAGAAAGAGACAGGAATTATAAAGGTGAGACGGGATAATGATAGCTGATGTACGACCAAAAGGATCCTGTTCACCAACTTTTCATTATCCTTATCTTCTAATTAACTTTCTTTATTGTAATTCTTATAATCCTAATATTTTAGAAGTCAATGAAAAGACAATGCAAGATAAGATAGACAACTTTATGAATCTAGAATTACTTTCTTCTCTTTCATCTTTTCGTTTATAATATCATCCTTGTAATCTAAGATCTTGGAAGTTACATCACCTAGGATAAATATTTAACCAGAATGAATCCTAACCCTTCTTTAAGAGCTTTTGGTGTACATATTTCTCCAATCTATTATTTACTTGTTACTTTAGGATCCACTTATAGCTCTATTATTTGCATCTTATTTTCGTAATTTATAGATTTATATGATTCTATGTATCTTTACACAACCTCTTATAGAAGCGCGGCGTCAAAGCCTCAGGGTTGTGCAGTGTTGCTAGAGGACCGTGGAGGAAGCCAGTCATGTCACTACGGGGTTTCCTTTTGAGACTCTTGAAACCCTGCACAGAAGCAAGACGAGCTAGTTGGGGGGGGGCAAGGGGGGGGGGGGGTCTGGTGATGGGCGGGGGGGTCGGCAAAAAAAACAGAGTTTCGTTTTTTTTTCCTTTTTTTAATCGACCCCCCCCCTCCTCGTGTTGACAAGCTCCAGACAGAATTACAGAAGATGCAGGAATCTGCAAAGCAAGTGTTTGATCGAAGATCTTCGTAAGAACCCTTCATGGAAATGAATGCAAACCAATCAACACAGATTCACACCACAAAATAGCTCCATCTCAAAAACAGCAAAAACAGGGGCCCTCATAGCAGCCCTTTCTGACCAAAAAGGGGGGCGTTGGGCCATCTACTTTCACCCAACTGCGAGGTGAAGTCAACTTCGAAGCTCAATGTTGAGGTAAAAGCAATCTATCGCAAAATGTTGGCAGGCAGAACGCCAGTCCCATCACGAAAACAAATGCAATTGTCGACTTGTGGCATCCGAGGGTTGCAAGTAGTGACAATCAAACACGATATCCAGCTTTCGTCAAACCTCCTGAGGCTTCTGCCAAACTACTGGCCTTAATCGCAGTTTTCTGTAGCTATATAATCATTGCAAGCCAGCAGCGTCAAATGCTCACATTGGTTGACAGCTTTTGCTCAGAGTGCCGATTCTCTGCACCAACAGCTACCGGTAACAGCTCGAATGCAAGCACCCACGTGAAGCAAGCCTGAAGTCCCTCCCAAAGCAGTCGCATTCTCCGAAACGCTTGAGCTGCTCACTTTTTTAGCCGGCAGCAGGAGCAAGTCACACATCGGCTGGTTCAAGAAGCCTGCCGCTCCTATTATTGCGTGCTATTGTGCCACTCCTGACTTATTTGCTTGCAAAGGTTGCTTGGTATGAGCCTAGCCTGGCTCCAGACATCCCAAGAGCTCTCTTTACGTCACCCACTAAACACATCACCCCACAAGGAAGCCCACTTTAAATGGGAATGGCCATTCAAGAATGCGCTGTTCGACACCACCCTTCAAGGATAAATAGTTGCTTCTTTCTCAAAATCCTTCCTGACAAAATGGTTGCTCTTCCTTTGCAATTTGCCAGGGAACATCTTCAAAGCCAGGTCCATGGGTGAAAAACCTTTGCAAAATCGGCCTTTGATCATTCTAAGGTTGCTACTGTGGATGGACAAAATGCCGCACCAGTTGGGATGGGACAAACCACCTACCAACCAGCGCCTGGCATGGAGTTTGCTCATAGATAGCAAAGCAGGGTTCCTTATCCCAAAACCAGCTGCAGAAGCTAGGGGGTCCTTAGAATGTTGTATTTGAGTTTAGCTTTGACTGGCCCAAGCTGCTATTCTTTAAGATACCCAGGAACACACCTGTATGATCACATAACAGAAAACATGCCGGGTTTCGTTCACCGTTTAACCATGTTGGCCCTCCCTTCCAGGTTCCAGGTTGAGCTTTGTAGAGGAGCACCCCGGCCATCCCAATCCAAGCGTCGGCTCAGGATCTCCAGAACCATCTCCACCGCGCGGCGCTGGGCCTCCTCGTAGCTCCAAGACCCCAGCCGCGACTGCGAGTCCTTTGCGTCGTTCCGAGGACTCCCGAAGCACCTCTTGGGGCGAATTAAAAAGACCTTTGGTAGAGTGATGATTGAAGAGAAATAGATCAAGGGAAACTCAACGCGTCTGGAACATGGGGCACGCTTGCACACGCGCTGTGAGCTGTGCCTCTGACAATCCTGCACTCCTTCCGCAATTCACAGCTCCGTGGCACTTTCGACAAACCAATGGTCCTCCAGGAAGTAAGCCGCCGCCAGGGCCATGCACAGGCCCGGCAGGCCCAAGGACAGGCTGGCACCTAGGAGCTCGGCCGCGGCGCTGGCCTAAGCCGCGTGGGCTTTCTGATCAACCTTTTGGGACATGGAAATACAAGTTCGTCGACTCATCACTTGTTGCAACCTTCAAACAGACCCCTGGAAAGGCTCAAATGGTGATGCGTCTAAACCTAAGAAACTGTGAGAAACTGAAGTTCCCAAGCCCAAACAGGTTGTTGTACAGTCTCGTACCCATAATTTAAACCGAGACCATGCCTGAAGAAGGAACTGTCCCTGACTTGGGGGAACGCTCACCCCCTTCACGCAGTACTTGTGGGGCTTGGGAAGCAAATCCAAAGCCACCAGGAACACAAGTAAGCACATCTGAAGTCCGAAACCGAGGTGGGCCGGATCGTTCGTGGGAGAAAAAGCCAAGGAACACATCCAAGGAAGCCCATAAACGAAAGGTTGACCTTTGGGAACCTTGAGTAAACATAGTCCAAATGAACAAACTACACAGATTTGAAATGTTGAAGGTGGATGTTGGACCAGCGAAACAGTGACTCACTGAATGCCAGTCCCCCGTCCTCGGATTTGCCCACCGCAAGCACGAGGGATCGGTAGGTTGGATTGGGTGTGTGAGTTGGGTTTGGTTGCCTGGGGTGGTGTAGTACTTTTAGTGGCGATCAGCCTGCCAAAGCCCTCCAAGAGCACAGCTGCAAAAGCTGGTTGCTTGTCAAGCTACGTACGATTTGGTAGGAACTATCAGCATGAAACACCAGAAGTCCCTAGAATGAGAGCTGCCTAATATTTTCATCTGCACACCACCCCGAACAAAGCACACTGCAAATGGGCACAAAAGGCATGCGTAAAACCACCAAAACAACAGCAGAACAACAGTGCAGACAAAACACTTGAAACATATGAAACCAAACACATGGACACCAAAAGCTGAGCATTGTTCTGGCACCCCAACCAGGTTCCAACAATCAGGTTCCGATCACTTGCTCCAAAGGACAATCATGTATGGCAAAGGAGCCCATTTTTTCATAATCAGGTTCTGATCATTTACGTATGGGAAAGGAGCCGTTTTTATTGTTTTTTGTTGTTCTTCTTTGTTTTTTCGAACCCACTGGCTGACGCACGTCGCTCTCCGCTCCAAGGCGCCGTGCCGCCCAACAAGTAGCCCGTCGCCCCGGCGCGCAGCGCCCGCAGCGGCGAGGCGGCCAAGCGCCGGACCCCGCTCGCCTGCCAGGCCTTGCGCATTTGCAACTCCGACGGGTGTTCGAGTTTTCTTGGCCCGCACGATGCGGGGTGCTCCCATCTTTTTTTGGATTCTGAGTCATAAAATGGTCTGCTCTAAAAAATTAACACACATGGAGGAGACCCCAGTTTTGCTAAGCTGGACTTAGAGTCTTTGTTGGGGGGGTCACTTCGGGGAAGCCGGTGATTCTGAGGGTGTCACTTTAATGGACCCACTTGAATCTGGGGAAAATGTGGGCACTACCCCGCACTCCCATGCACTACCCTTGAACGGCACAGCTGCAAGGCAGATTCATTTTCCTTCAGCCCACTTGCCGCTGAAGTTGCTTGGTTTGGTCTGGCCTTTTGCAGCTCGAGCAGCAAAAGCCGCAAAGTGGACTGACAAGCAGGTGGGGAGGACAGCTTCTCGCCCTTCCAAATTCATCCGCCTGCGAGACAGGCTTTACAAGCAGAGCGGCAAAGCAGCTCTGGCTCGTATGTCGCAAAAGGACACACTCTGCGAACCACCGCGGATCCTACTTTTCCGTGGATGCGCTCTCCGAGGCCTCGGAGCAGCTCCCTCTTCGCAGTGTCACTCCGTCTGAGTGCATCCGGCTGAATGCGCGGCGACCCAGCCCCAATGTCGCCAAATGCATTTGCGAGTTCCGTGGGCGTCACCTTCTGAAGCGAATGCGCCTGGGCGAGCCGCATGCACGCCCGATGTTTGCAGTGGTACCCGTTTCAGGCTGGCAAGGCAAACCAAAAGAACCCCACCGGTTTGCCCCTCCCTTCCCGGTTTTGACACGTACCCATTTACGCTCGAGCATTGAAATTGACCGTCAAGGCATGCCTACCCTTTGTCGTGTTGATGTGCGCTTCCTGCAGGACAACTTGCAATTCTGTGCCATGATCACGGATGTTATAAATGCTCGTGGACAGGCAAAATCCCAAGTAAGGCACACTCCAAACTGAACTCCCGACATCTCCTGACACGGTGGCACCTCTGAAAATAGTCGCAGCCTGCCTTAACATGTGAAGACTATGTGCATTGGGGCCAAAGAGTTTGATAATTGATAGATGGAAGCTGGGTTCTCGAAATCGGGGCACCCCAAAACTGGCGGGTTTACTTCTTCTTTCGCTTCAAACCCATCCAAAAAGGGATCCTCCTATTTTGAGACAACGACACATGTGTTTAGGCTTCATGCATTTGGCTGAAAATCTAAACACCATCAAACACCTTCAAATCAAGCCAATGGATTTCGTGGCCGAGCCACGGGCCTAGGCTGCATAAGCCCTGCACAGCTCGTGTGGAATCTGAGGAGAGCTGCTCCAGTCCTGAGGAAATGCAAAGCCCAGGCAAGGTGAGGCAACCTTCCTTGGGGATCCCTCACAGGTCACATTGCACAGCATCAAGGGCATGAACTGCCATGGAGTCTGGGCAAAACTACTATCATTCGCAACATCCCATGTTCCCAAGTGCAGGAAAAAAGGAAACCGTCATACATGAAGCAGCAACCCCCCATCGACGAACAAGGACTGGACAACACAAATTCCACATGCACCCCTTTGATCATCGCCTGCCTGGCCTTACAATCTAATGCCGTGGCCTCCGCGCACCCGACCACTAAGAGTGAATGGGAGCTAAACTCTTTAACTGACAACAAAGAGTCTTATTTGTTCCTCCTACAAGGGTCGAGCCAGTAAAAAAGGTGCGAATTGCAATCCCACGCCTCAGGAAAGACCCTGGACCGCGTCCAGTGCTCGCTGCAGGATGCGGCTTTCCACGATGCGCAACCTCCGCAGGCCCAACAGCATGTGCGATGCCTTGGCCAAAGCCGGGAAGGAACATGCGACGACAGGTGGGTTCGCCTCAACTTAAGAAGATGGACCCCACAACGGATAAAGTACCCTTCTGAGTCAATTTTGAGTTGTCTTCAATAGCACAGCAAGTTCTGCGAAACAAAGGCGTGCCCAAAAAGGTCATGATGGCTCATGATGCTCTTCTTGATGACTTTGGTCTGCTCCACATTTAATCTTCCCATACCCGTAAAGCAACACGAAGGGAACAGCCACGGAGCATTGGCTGCAACTGCTTCATCATAAGCGCACTCCTGCAAGTTGATGGAGACATAATGATGCAACGTGTTGACCGGACTGCTTGCACAATGTGGCCAGCTTGAAACCACCTAAATTTCCCAAAGACACCGTCAAACACATGATTCATGCTCCTCACATCACTTGACTGCCTCGACTGCAAGCAAAGGATAAGCCAACCATATGCCAAACATGGACGAAGCTTGTTCAACATATGTGTGTATGCGCGCGCATGTGCTCGTAGCAATTGTGTGTGTGTGTGTGAGTGCGTGCGTGCGCGATCGCGTGAGCGCGTGTGTGTGTGTGTGTGTTGTGTGCGCGGGCGCGGGCGCGCATGCATGCCTGCCTGCCTGCCTGCCTGCCTGCCTGCCTGCCTGCCTGCCTGCCTGCCTGCCTGCCTGCCTGCCTGCCTGCCTGCCTGCCTGCCTGCCTGCCTGCCTGCCTGCCTGCCTGCCTGCCTGCCTGCCTGCCTGCCTGCCTGCCCGCCCGCCCGCCCGCCCGCCCGCCCGCCCGCCCGCCTGCGTGCGTGCGTGCGTGCGCGTGCGCGTGCGTGCGCGCGCGCGTGCGCGCGTGTGTGGGTGGGTGGGTGGGTGGGTGTGTGTGTGTGTGTCTGTGTCTGTGTCTGTGTCTGTGTCTGTGTCTGTGTCTGTGTGTGTGTGTGTCTGTGTCTGTCTGTGTCTGTCTGTGTCTGTCTGTGTGTGTCTGTGTCTTGTGTGTCTGTGTCTGTGTCTGTGTCTGTGTCTGTGTCTGTGTCTGTGTCTGTGTGTGTTTGTGTGTGTGTGTGTTTGTGTTTGTGTGTGCGCTTGCTGGTGCTTGTGTGTGCTTGCGTGCGTGCCAGCATGCCCGCACAAGTACGTGGGTGCATGTGTGTGTGTGCGGCCACGTGTTTTTGTTTGCTTGCTTTCTTGCTTGTGGAGTGTTTGCGCGCGCGTGGAGCAGTAATATGTGTGCGTGTGTGCGTGCATGAATGCATGTATGCATGCACGCTTGTGTGTTTGAGTATACATGTAAGGTACGGTACTGCAAAGTAAGGTTATGTAATGTAGTGCAGGCAACATACGGCAATACAAAGTAATTTAATGTGCTGCAGTGTGCAACAACCATGTTGCGCGACGTGGGCCTTCAAGCTGAGCCATCCAGAGAGCTTGGCTTTCCACACGTATTCAAGTAATGCGATGTATGTAATGTAATGGACATATATATATATGATATGAATGCATGCAGTCATGCAGTCATGCATGCATGCATGTATGCATGTTTTTTTTTGGTGTGTGTGTGTGTGTCGTGCATGCGGCGCCTCAGCATGGCGTACATATGTACGCATATGCATATATGTATGCTTTCGCGCGTGTGTGTTCGATTTATGTCTTTACGTGAATACGTGCTCGCATGTGTGTGTGTGTGTGCAGGTGTGTGTAGGTGTGTAGGTGTGTAGGTGTGTAGGTGTGTAGGTGTGTAGGTGTGTAGGTGTGTATGAGTGTGTGTGTGTGTGTGTGTGCGTGTGCGTGCGCGCGTGCTGCGCGTGCGAGCGTGCGTGCGTGCCTGCTTGCGTGCGTGGGTGGGTGGGTGGGTGGGTGTGTGTGTGTCTGTTTGTGTGTTTTCGCGTGCGCGGGCATGCGTGTGTCTTTCTCAATCTTTTTCTCTCTCTCTCTCTCTCTCTCGCTATTTGCATGTTTGGCGCACGTGTGCCTGCGCACATGTATGTCTGTGCGCGGGCATACATGCATGCACATGAAAGGAATGTCCGTGCGTGTGTGCGTTTGTTTGCATGCGAAGCCCTGATTTCAGATGCTCATGCCAAGCTGGCTTGCCCCCAGCTTCCTCTTCCTCCAAAGGCCCAAAAGCCCGAGACCGCAGCAGCAGCACAGCTTTGCAAAGACGCACGGCTGAGTTGCTCCAAGTACCTGCATCTCATTGCCGTCCAGTTGTGAAGTGTAGGCTTCCAATATTCCCTTGGAAGCATCACCCCAAAAGGAACCTTCCGCATATATCTGGTCCAAAACACAGTTCAAGCAGGGCTGCCTCGCACCTGGTGCCGTTTTCGCCTTTCACCCCTGCCTCCAAGAAGCCGGGCTGAGGTTCGATCACCTTGGCTTCCCGCCCAAGCCTGGCACGGCTTGGATGCAAAGCTCAAGGATCTAGGGCCAGGGCACGACTGGGGTACCACAAAAAAATCAAAGGTTGAAGGTCACAGCTAGAACTTCGTGTGAACATCGATCGTGGGGGACTCACCAAACAAAAAGAAAACAATACCTGGTGTCGTCATCTCTTCAACCACCAAACGAAAGGAACTCCATCTGGGCTTGGGCGGGGTCATCAAAAGGAAAGTAGTCTTCCAGAAGCCCCCCGTCAGCTTCTTGTGAATGAAGCCCGCCCATCCTCCTAGCTGGAAAGCCGTAGCAGGTTTTAAGAAGGGGGTCTAATCGAAGGGTTCTGAGAACCTTGAGGGAGGTAGGGGGTACTCAAATGACGGGGCTCTTTTCAGGGAAAGTGATTCAAATGCCGGGATTCCACCAGAATTGACGGTGCAAAGGAACGTCAGAACATTGCTGTACACCTGAGTGGTAGGGACAACCAATTGCTTAAAGGTTCACATTGACTCTTCACGGCTGAGGCAAAGCAGAACGCCCTTGTGAGACTCTAGCAAACTCGTTGGATTGCCATGTGACATTACACACACATATATATATATATATAGAGAGGTGGGGCAAGCATCGATAAGCTACAAGTCAAAACTGCGACGCCTGCTCCGTCATGACGGCGTGGGAGCAGCAGGACAGCAGCTTTCGAAGGCCTTTGACACCGCCCAGCGCCTGCTTCCGACGGGTCAGGGAGAGCTCGATTCCCAGGTCCTGGATGTCAAGGATCGTTAGGCTCTGTCATTCGAGGCTTCCCCTTTTGTCGAAATAAAGGCCGCCCCTTCGGAGAAAGGTGTATGTGACCCAGTTTCCATGGCTTCCCGACAAACAAAAGGTAAACCGCAAACCCTAGCGTCATTGGACCAGGGTCTTCAAGGGAACGCTAATGAGCTAATGAACGAGGATATCCGCACACCCCTTTCCTCAATGCCATCCCATGGGGATTCCTCGAGCAAATCCATCTCATGCCTCAGGTGCCAGGCGAAGTGTTGCACAACACGGGCATGTTTCTGCCAAAGCGCTCGCGCGATTTAAAACAAGGTGGTCTGACGCAACAAGAAAGCAACAACATGCAGCCTAATGGCAGTTTCTGCGCTCGGCTTAGGACTTGATTGCCTCCGTCCGCGCCAGCAGCTTGAAGCATGTCCAGTGACAAGGTAACCACGTCAGCAGTTGAAATGGAAATCTCTGCCGCTGATTGCGCCGCTGCTGCGAAACCATACCTGTACCTTTGAAAGTATGTGGCAAACATTGCGACCGTGGACAGCTGCCAACATTGGTTAGTGCTGTTCCTAATAGGAGGACTAGGTGGTTGGTGAAAGGGTCCCCTATTCGATCACCCATTTAAGCGGCACTGCCCGACAGCACTGTTGGAACCCTCGCAAAACGAAACATGTACACCCAAGGTGGCCGGCAAGCTGCAGGCTGTCTGCTGTAGACAGCTTGCCATAGGATTGCCAAACCTCCCCTGGCTCGATGTGCCGGATGGAGCGACCCTCAACCTGCACTGGCGTAATAAACATCATGCTCCCTCTTCGGCTGATATGCCCAGATTAGAATCTCAAATCAACCTGGCTGACTTCTTGGGGAAGGTGCAATGGCAAAAGGTGCAGAAATCAGCCGAGGGTGGAAACATGCTGGGCATTCGACCATACAATGACCACATGAGCGCATACCTGCGGCATTGCAAGCTCTGCTGACCAACCAATCCTGCAAAGCACGCTGTCAAGATGCGCTCACTAGCAACAACTCTGACGCCTGGTTTTTGCGAAGTCGAAACTCCACATGTGGATCTCCATGATTGGCCTCACGTCTCAGGCGCGTGAGCGGGGGTGGCTCCGGCAGCAAGCAAGTTTCCAAAACCCTCTGGCCAAGCTTTCCCAAATCATGTTGGTTTTGCAGGCCATCTGAGCTTTCATGCCTACTACGCGGTTCTGAATGACTCCGCGCCGTTCCATTGTGCATCCGTCACTGGCGGCCAGGCACTGTTGAACAAACTCTGACATGCTTGATGATTGAAACACGTAAGCGCAACACGAATGAACAACAACGCCCTGAAACAGTGTCTCTCACAGCATGTTGAGGTGAACCAGAAGTTCTTTCTTTCCGTGTGCGGGCCAGTTCGCCGATGGAGGAGCTTCAAGGAGCTACGTTAGCATTCAGCACATGATGCCTCGAACTGGCGGCGAGAGATGTTGGGCTACCCCATGTTGCTTCCATTGCCGCAGCAGGTGCTACGAGCAAGCGGCAAAGCACCCTAGCCCAGTGATGCTAGCTGCATCTGTACCACCGTGCAGAACCTCCAAAGGCATCTAGAGGTACAAACGCACTGACTTGGGGAGGTTTGCCTAGAATCACAAAGCAACATAGAGTTCAAAACCTTGTAACCTCGGGGCTTGTAGTTCACGCCTGCACATATTCTTGTGCAGGTACAGGCATTCGAAATATTTGGGTTGAATGCCCAAATGGTAACTTTAAGAAGCTTTAAACCTGGAGTCTTGCTGTCTCCAACCTAAATTGGTTTTACCCAGAAGGGGTTCGAAAAGCCCTTGCCCAAAGCATACGGCTCTGGCTCTGTTACAACCTCCGCCCTGCGCAACTGGCACGTGCCGCCACAGGCACATTTGGCTTGGGCAACAAAACCGCGCTGGCCAAGCTTGCGGTCTTCTAACTTCAGGCAAGACATGAGCAGGTTCCATGGGCGCGACCCGCTTCCACTCCGCCTGGTCGACGAAAGGCACCAAGCTGCCGCCGAACCAGGGCTGCACCCGGGACAAGACCACAGCACAGGCGTCCGTGTACTGCTCCAGGGTCAGACTGGCAAACCAACGGCCCAGCAATGCGGCAATGTACACTGAGAGGTGATCTTATATGCACCCGACAAGCCTGAACAGAAAAGGTGATCACCTTTTTGCGGGCCATGAGTAAGAAGGACCCGGCAGGGCACATCAAAAGGTCCAAAGGCCGGATGTAGGCCAACTGGGTAAACGGGAAAGTTGGCACAGTTAGTATCAACTAATTATGCTGACGTTGCTTCCAAACAGGCGCTTTGAACCAAGTTTGTTCCTGTTGGGTCAGCCATTATTTTGGTTGGGATGAAACACACCCTAGTGCTTTGGGCCTGGGTCAGGGAAAGCCGAATCGCCTAGTGCTCCCATTTGCACCAGTACGGCAATTGCGTACAGAAGCTCATCATGTGTCTTGAATTAATTCAAGCTGACTGCTGCGACTCCTACGTGCATGAATCAATGCCCGATGACTACCGCCATTTATCCATTCATTGTTTTGGTGGTCAGTGGGACTCTGCAAAACTGATATTGCCAACAGGTTGTAGGCCGAAGTTCCTGCCAAAGAGCATCCAATAAACTCGCATCCTTCCAGGCCCCTTTTTGAATTGAGAGCAAAGCTGCAGGCGCCAACCCGCGACAAAGCCAGCATGAATCTGTATTCAACTCCTTTCAACTCGCCTGCAACCCAGGCATCATCCTACGTAAAGGACTGGAACCCCCTTTTTGGGGTGGCAACCCCCTGTGGTTGGCCCAAACGCTCGCCTGTGGCCAAGGCCACGCATCACCGGCTCAAGCATTTCGTACTCCTCGCCTGAGCTCGGTGTTGAAAATGCTAGCCGCTCAAGGGCTTGATTCAAGCCGTTGCCAGCCTCACATTGGAGCCAGGCGAGTTGCGGAGGCGGCGTTGCTTGGTAGCCACGGGCTTTTCCAGCTCGGTGCCTACCTCAGCTAAACTGGCCGAACTTTGCGGAACCCCAACGTTGCATGTTCGGTTCCGCAGGCTCGCCTCATGCAAACCCGGGGCGCGAGATGATAGACTCGCCTCATGCAGTCGCCACAGCGCCAACTCAAAGCCCAGCCGCCAGCAGCTCGTTCTTCCAGTTCCAGGCCAGGCAGCAGCTGCTTGGCGTGACCTCTGGCCGCAGCCTGAGATGCAAACAAAGACCTGGAATGCAAGTGACCAATCTTCTGCCCGGCCCACAGCAGGCGCCGGTTTGCGAATAGAATTTAATACGCTGGGTGGCCAGAACTCAAAGAGTGAAGCACCTTGCTCCGCACCTTGCTCCGCCCATGGTGAACGGCATGATGAAACACAGTCTCAGGTTTCCAGACAAACGCGGATAAATAAGGGGCCCCCTACTGTTGTCTTCCTTTCTTGAATTGGACCATCCTGGGTTACCAAGCTCGCCAGCAACCTATGACAACAACAAGCGCGGACATCGAGGCGCTTGGGCTGCCAGCCGGGGCTGGCCCTTGCCAGCAACAGCGCCGCCGCCAGCGGCAGCTGGCAGTCCACGTCCTCCTTGAAGTGCAAAAAGGCACTAGGCAGACCACCGGCCTGCCGCGAAGAGCGCGATGTCCCTTGGCCGCGGAATATTTGGCATAAATTGGGTTGTAAACCTGCCAAATGAGGTTTGCTGGGCGTTGAACTCCAAAGGCGGCCAAGCTATGCCAAGGTTGCGGCCGGAGAGCAAAGCTTGTTGCAAAGCAACTGGAACTGATTATTTCTCGGATCGAAAGCCGCTAAAGACAAAGGTAAAAGGGTGCCATTGAACAACTGGGGCAACAAGTCAAAATGGGATGGGCAGCCCCCGAATTGGACACAAGTGGACACCCCAATAAGGGACTTTCCACCTTTCAAACTATGTACAGCGGGGTGTGTATGCTGGATTCAGGATGCTGCGACAAGGGCCCACCTGCACGATTCAGGGGATTCAACCGTACGTCTTAAACGCCTCTCTGCCACAGGGGAGGTGTGGGGTTGAGGATTTGTTTTGAGTCTTCCCTGTGAAAATTAGCAACGACGTCGACCCCATTGATTCATACCCCCTGTTTAGCTGACCATTGGGATGCAATTCGCAGCTTGGGCAACCCCGCCCCGCCCCTCGTGCCCACCGCTTGCCATATAGTTGTGGCGACACCAGTGTGGTTAGTTCATGACTACTTTACCACTTTGCTGAGGATCTGTTTGGTGTCAAATCCAAACCACCAGCTGACACTACCTGAGGAAGCCCGTTTTCCACAAACATTAGCCTCTCCCATCGCCTGCAGCTCTGGTGCGGCTTCGGCTGTGAAGGCAGCGGCCCGCGGCACCACCACCAGCAACTCTCCCGGAGGGATCCTCGCGCGATGGGATCCTCACTCCTGGAAATATGGTTTTTTTTGTTTTTGGTTCTGGGTCGTGGACCACCGTTGATTCAAGCTTGCCTGAACCTGATGACCGCTGATTGTACAGTCGGGTGAAACTGGATAACGACATTCCCCCATTGGGGTTTCAACACTCCTTACATTGTCGACAGGGAGGGAGTTGCGCCATCTACTTTCACCCTGGTGGCATTTTGGCTAAAAGCATGTCACCGTGCAAAAGTTTCAGGCAACTGCAACAGGCTCTGAGCAATCATGTTTTCCAGCTCTGCGATGCAAATATAGCACTTGGCACCCTTCAGGACGATCCACTCGGACAAACAAATGGTCAGAGATTGTTGGCCAACTTTTGGACCATTCAACCTGCCTGCATGCGGCAATGTCAAGTTCCTCAAAAGCAATCAAACACGACTTCCCCTGGCTCCCGCACTTGCAAGTACGTAGGACAGCAACCCTACGACTGACCATTGGAGGGGAATTACCCCCCGCCCCCAAAACAAACAAATAAATAACTGAATTAAATTAACGCGTAGAAGTAATTTGAACAATCAAACTTCTCCAATGAAACGCCAATGAAACGCCGCCGGGCCTCGACTCAGAGCAGAAAAGGCCCCAACCCGTCTTGCCCTTCTGAAGGCACAGTCGTTGGTCCCAGTAGACACCTGCGATTTCAGAAAAGTGTTGCTTGCCCAAAAGGATCCCAACATTTGGACGAAAAGGGTTTGGGTGCCACCCTTTGTTTCCCTTGGTAACAGGAGTTACGCTTTGGCAAAGGGGCCCAAAAAGACCTTCAGTTTTGGGACCGCTGAGGGTTGCTGGTTTGGACCATAAGCAATGGTACATATATATATATACATATATATATATATATACATGCATATACACACACATGTGTCATGTTTTTTGTTTCGAACCCTGATCTTGCGAGATGTGCAGGTGTGTCCCCCGAAACTGGGCGATTACCTCCCAAGATTGCAAAAAACAAACGCGACCTTTCTCAGTAAGATCACTTTGACAATTGGAAAAGACAGATTCGTTGGACGACTGCATCTCAATTTGCTTTGCGTATAAAACACATCAGCCCTTTAGCCTAAGCCTGGAGTGCAAGTGCCGAAACTCCAGCTCAAGGCAAAGCTCGTTGCCACAGTGCGAGGCTTGTGTCAAGCGAATTCTGCTGCATGAGCTAACCATCTGGATTGGGCACGAAACGTCTTTGTGTCTGCATGTCGCAGCTAAAAGTTGAACATACAAGGGACCTTCACCAAAAACAGCCGCGATGCTTGGCACTTGTGGCACTCCCCACCCTGACCAGTATCAACTAGCTGCACAGCTTCTGAAGTGTTTCCCTAGTGCAGAAACCTGGGCTTGACTTTACCTGGGCGTAAGCAACTATGAGCTCTGCCTACAATTAGGGACGCCTCTGGGTGCTTAGAATCTTCTGGGCTTCTAAGTTCTGTCTACAAGCAGGGGTTCAAATCCACAAACCACCAACCAAATCCAAGCAACTAAGGGTTACCTGCAAATGGGGTGCTGTTCAACAACAAACGCCCACATAGAACCGGTTTCTCCACGCGCCTCTCTCACGCAGCCAGCGCTCATAGCCAGGCAGCACCTTTGTTCGCCTTCTGCTGCGGCTCCGCGCCATGGCGCAAAGCACGAATGCAGCGGGCCTGGGGTTTACCTGACAACCAGTGTGGGACAAGGCAATTTCTGTGATAAGCAGGCCTTTTCCATGACGAGCTTATCACTTTGAAGGGGCTTCCTTCGGTATTACGCAAAGTGGCTCAAAAGGGACCCCCGCCAAATTAGTGCTCATTTGAATTCCCGTCAAGACTCTCAAAACACACTAGCTTGTAACAATACCCTTTCTGGGATTACTCTCTTGGAGAAGGACCAACACTAACACGGATCTGCTGCTGAAGACCCCACCCGCGGAAATCGATTGCACAGTCCACTGCCCTAAGCACGTTGCTGCTCAAAACAACCCCGCCACTACCTTACGGGGAGGGGGGTGGTTCCCAAGTCCACCTGTCCAGTCTTCCCCCGAAGAGAAATGAAACCAAATACGAAATTCTAAGGGGACACTCCGTCCATTCCGTGATTGACGGAGCGGGGGTGACTTTTCGAAACTATCTCCCTGCTGCTCCTGCGCAATCGCGCAGTTTGAACAAATCAACCAGTTTGGGTGCCTCCGGGTGCGAAACAGGCCATTTCAGTTTGCAGTGAACGGGGCGGACTCACGCAGGAACCCGAATCTTCGGGGGTGTCTGTCTTTCACATCCAAGCCAACACGGTCCTTTACACCTTGGTTTGGAGGAAGGCCGCAAGTGGCAGACCTCGAGCTATTGAAGTGCCCGGCCTCCTGAAGCCCGCACTGCAGGAGCTCGCCTTACATCTCCGACCCGTTGAGCCCCTTTCACCTTTGCACCCACAAAATGAAACCGCCTCCCCAACTGGAAACATGCGTGATTAATATCACGAAGTGCTATGATTTGACGATTGCGTGCTGGTACAGGATTCTGATTGTTGGTGGGGCAATGTTTGATCATATTATATCAATCAGCATCCAGGATTAAGAAGGACAACTTGATAGCGAGCTCGTCTTAGCCGTTTAACCCTTGCGGTGAGCTTAACACCCCCAAAGCAGCTCACTTGCTTGCTGGTTGCAAGACTGAGGTCTGTAGGCAGGAGTAAGTGCTGACGCTGTGACCTTGTCAAAAGGTGCTTCGTCAAATACGCGTCAACCCCTTCCACACATAGCATCATATCAAGAACTGTGCGCTGCATGCAGCAAACACCCTCATCTGTGGAGGACCTGCTTTGCGGACCACTTTGCGGGGTTGCACGTTTATTCCAATCTGAAACGCAACTTACTCTACATGCTGTGAAAACTGCGAGCTCCAGATCTGACCAGGGGCCGTTCTTGAAGCCGAGATACGAGCAAATTGAGCTCTGGGTGTGAATGTTCCATCCACTTGCTCTGCGCAACTTGAAGTTCAGAAGCACGGGGCTGATCTATGATTAATTTGCCCATCTTAGGCGTGGTCCATGCCCCAAACAAGCCACTGGAAATTGGGACAGCTCCCAAAAAAAGAGAGGTCGCCCCTGCGCCGCGGCGCCAAGCTGACGCTGCAGCTCCTTGAAGCAGCTCTGCTCCAGGCGCACCATGTTCCTCCGATCGGCGAACGCATGTTCCTCCGATCGGCGAACGGAATCACGAGAGCAAAACGGCCACATGGGAACGTCTTGTTGATGGACGGGTGTCTGCTTCAAAGGCAGGTGTCCCATCCAGCCAGCAAATTCCACATTCCGCTTGCCTTGCCCTCTAGGCGCAGCTGATGAAACACGGTTCCCTATATATTTCTAACCTAGAAACATCATCACACCACAAGGAAGGTTGTTTCAAGCAATCGGAAGAATGAACTGCGGCTTGTCTCAAAACAGGGGTCCCCTAAAATGTTGCTCTTCCAATTGGCTTTCCCAGGGCGGTTTCTCAATTTCCACACCCACGTAAGAGCCTGATTGCTGTCAAATCACTTCGGGAACAACATTGCTCACTAAAACACGCACACAGCCAAAACAAGCTTAATTACTTTGGATTGGCCCAAAGACAAGTCTTAAAGCTCGGGGGGGAATGCCGTTTGAACCAATTCGTGCGAAACTCCCTTTGGCAAGCCAAACAGCGCTGGGGCACCCCCTTATTTTAACATGTTAATGTTAGAAAGATCCTTATCGTTTAAACGACCTCCTTGAACTCCTTGAAAAAGGACCACGGGTGACTTCTTTTGCCCGATGAAGCCGAGGCTCTCCAGGAATTTGGCTTGCCACTGCTCCATGGCCAGCTGCGCCAGGCACCGGACCTCCGCGAACCAATCAGCCACGCAGCAGAAAAAGCATTGAACAGGGCTCCATACATTTCTGCTTTAAAGATCATCCCAACAGAAGGAGGCTCGCTTAAATTGGCCCAAAGGGCGATGTTGCAAACCACCAAACCGGGCGAGGCAGGCCGGCCGGCAGGGTGGTCCTTCTGCCAAATATGGTTGCTGCGCAGCTAAAAAAGAAAACTGTGAAACAGCAAGAGCAGGAGGAGCCCCCCCCCGCATGAAAGGATGTCCTTTTTCCCTCAAAGGATCCAGTTCCTCTATGCATTGTTGGGGTTCGTGGCTCCAGGGGGTAAAAAGAAACCAGCGAGACGAATCAAGTCCTTTTGTAGGGAGGCAAACATATGTCACAATGCGTCAGCCGACATTCACGCCCTGCATCTGAAGCACATGAGCCATGCTCAAAGCTGTTGTGGGGTCATGGTCATGGCTCCCTGGATGGGAACCCATACGTTGGTTGTCTAATCTTCCGATTACAGGATTGGACGACCTTCCCCACCAACCCAATTGAGGGATGTATCGACAATGGGACACATGAGGCTGAACGTAGCAACTGCTTTGTGCAGCATCCAGCCAGCAAACTTACCGCCGGGACTTGCCTACGCCAAGGGAAACGCTGTCAGAATAGAAAGTGATGCACGCTCGTCATGCCAACTGCATATGTATAAACCCATGGGCTGATGAACAAAGGCCAAATGAGGCAATTGCCAGTTGTTGCATGCAGGTGCGGCAAGTTGAGAAAAGGTCCTTGTCTCTTCTCCCGGAGGCTCGCTCTAGTTCAAACAATATGACTTTCTGACAAAACTGAACCCGAATCCTTCCAACTATGTGCGGTTTCCAACCCCTGCTGGCAAGAGGCGTAGTCCGCGTGCCTTGATTCCTGAGCCATTGCAAGCTGCGAGCAACTCTAAGTCACACCAACTTGAAGTAGACCTGTTTATGTGAGTCATAACCAAAAAGATGGCAGAAGAGAAGTCCATGCAGAATGATGCGCTTCATCCACAAGCACTTCTGGTTCGACTGTGCCCCACTAAACTTCATTTCATAACCCAGGTGTTGATTGTTCAAGCTGAGTAGGACATGAAGACATAATACAGTTTTGACTCTGCAGCTCCGTAAAACGGTCAGCAACTTGCTGCCCATCCGATCCATCAGGCACTCAGTACCCGCGCCGCAACTGCGTGGACGTGCGAGCACAAAAACTTGAGAGGTCCGAAGATAAAAGTTGCCAATTGCTTGACAAGCGTGGGTGCAAACACATCCTGCTGGCCGCGGCAACACTTGCGGTCGCTGGCGTCTTTCCAGACCCAATCACTGCAGTGGGGGCAGTACACTTGCTGCAAGGCTTTCTTGCAGGTGTCCTGAGCACAAGTGTACTTCTTGCCTGGAACGTAGCTGGCACCTGTCCAAACATTTCTTCCCTCGCAATGTGGGCATTGCAGCTGCTGAAAATCCTTCTTGCAAGAGTCATGAGGGCAGGTGCACAGATTGCCGTCAACAAAGTTGGTGCCTTTCCGCACAATACTGCCACTGCAGTGGGTGCAGCACAACTGCCGGAAAGCTTTCGTGCATGAATGATGAGTGCACGTGCACTTTCTTCAACGTAGTTTGCATCTCATCTCTCCACACATTGGCACCATTGCAGTGGGGGCAAAACACCTGATGAAATGTGTTTTTCTGCACGAGGTATGGCTGCGCGCCCGTCTGGCCACACCAAGATGCCATTGCAATTTGGGCATCTATGCGGTGCATGTTGGCTGGCAATTGCAGAAGAAGGCCACAACTGCAAGCTTATCCAATCCGTCTGGTGCGGCCGCGTCACCATGATGTCTGACAGCGTAACACGGAATCCGCAACTAAATGCATACATATCTCCAGGGATTGTTAATTGCCTGTGCTCACTGCCCCAGCTGTTTTCTGTCACAACCGTGTTCTCCTCACAGCTTCTGATTTGCATTGCGTGATGTCCATGCTCGTTCCAATAACAACACGGATCGGAACGCGGGGCGCCGCATAGCCCTTCAATCGCATCATAGCGCTGGTATGCGATGCGGAACTTCAGCGATGCTTCACATTTTGTGCGAAAAATCAACGATGGCTCTCTACCCATCATCTTCTCATTCAGCGAACCTACCAAATGCTCAATCGTCACGCCATGCTGCAAGATAGGACGGTCTTGAGAATTTAGATGGTTGTGCGTGATTCGGGCCTCCCCCATGTCCTGCACACTGCCCAGCTGGATTTCGGGCATCTGTTCCAGGCGAAGTGCCCCCAGCAATGCAAAAACAGCACATGTCGACCAGGGTCCTTGGTCTCCAGCGCCTGCATTACGAGGGTCGCTGATTTGAACATGCTCCAAGTCGCTGGACGTGGCCAGAGCCAAAATAGCAAAACCAAGCTGTGGCATGCCCAGTGCTTTTGTGGCACGAGGACTGCTGAGTCGGAGAAAAAAGGCACACACAAAATATTCAAGGACATGCCCAAAAGCCTTATAGCAACACATGCGCCTCAGCACAACCTTCACTGTATCACTCAACTCGCTTCGCCTGGGTAGGAACCTGCCTTGCTGAAAGCTATACCCGCTCCCTCACAGGCACCTCTGGCATCCCACCTTGAGGGGAATAGAAAAAATCCAAGTCCAGAAACGGAATTCCACGAGATATGCCCTCCTCTTGTTTTGGCTGAAACATCAGCAAGGGTGACGTCACTTCCCTTCGTAAGGAGTTGGGGCCCGGATTTGTTGGCCATGGCTCACTCTTGGCCGTGTCGTGCCCCACTTTGACAAACTCCGGGATGAGGCAGGTAGCACATTCAGTGGGCGGAAGGCCTGACAGAGTCCGGAACTAGCAGTTGGACTGGCCACAGTGTTCCTTTTGCCTCTGGGACAACAAAGCGCACGCCTCAAAGACAGCTGGGCGTCGGTATTTCGTCCAAATGGGGTCGAAAGGCATGGCGCACACAGCAGAGATTCTATGGGAGGCAGCACCACAAGCTCACCCGCGTCGCCGTAGCTTGGGAGTCGGGGAGTGATGGATTCTCTAATAGGGGACCCGCAAAATGGGTGGTGCGCCTTCGGCTACCCCCGAAAACGGTACCCAAATGTTTGGCAGCACTGTAATAATTAATCGACTGAACTTTCTAAAGGTAACATGCCAGCGCCCGCATTTATTTGCCATCAGCCACGTTGCCAACAACGAGATAATGCTGACCAATCGAAAAGCACGGTTCAACCACCACATGCAAAACGAAGCTCCCTGCGCACTAGACCCACAAAGGTACTGGGAAGGTCGGCTTCGCCTTGCGGTGGCTTGTAGCTGGCCAGCTCCGTGGCATTGGAAGGCAAGTCCTGGAAATAGCCTGCGGCAGTAAGTCATGCAGGATATGCACAGAATCGTGTCGTTGAAAACACTGGGTGCGGGCGCATTGAAGCCACAGCTTCTTCTAGAGGAACACGGCTTGTGACAGCATAGGATGGAGCTAAAGGTTGATCTGCGGGGAGTTCGGATTGGCTTGCAACCGATTTCGGGCTGGTGTGGGGTGGAATCAAAGTTCATGTGGGGTGTGTTTAGCAAGGTTCGAATGATGCAATCTGCATTGGACGCTGCAGGTGTGGCTAGGCTCAGCTTTGGCTTGGCCTAGCGTCTGTCTAAGCCGAACTCCAGTTGATGGATCGCTTACGGGGCTGCATGACCCCCTCAATTGTTGTTGGTTATTTTTGATCTAGGCCAATTTCACAATCTTGCTTCCCGAGTTGTCGCCGCCGTGGGTTCAGCTTTGGGTCGGTTTGGTTTAGGGCTGATGGTTTCGGGTGGAACTGGGGTTGGTTTGGGGTTTGGGTTGGTTAAGAATTGATTAAGCCTCCACTGGCCTCCACTGAAAAGGGGGGGGCTGGTCTCATGTTCGCTGGAGCTGGGATTGGGGTGGGGTTGGTTGGGGATCTGGTCTCCGCTGGTTTGGGATTGCCCTCAGTCGGTTTAGGGCCTCTAGGGTTTGGGAGAAAGCGGCTTGATCTCGTTCAAGGTTTGGCTTAGGCTTTGTTCAGGGTCGGTTGAGAATATGAAGAGTTGGCTTGAGGCTGCTTTCTTGCAGCTTTGAGACCGGTTTAGGCTTGGAGTAGGTTTGCATGGGGAAACACCCAGAAGCCAGAAAGCAATAAAGGCAGAAGAACCCAAAAAACAAACTAGGTCAAGTGTGCAAGCTGCGGGAAACATCCGAAGACAAAATCCATTTATTTGGTAAATCGGACGGTAACATGCCTCGTAGGAATTAGCTGAGTGGTGAGCGATCATGGTTACAAGGGGTTCACGGGGGGGGGGGGAAACAGGCAGCTCACTTTAAATTTGAAAGAAAGGTGAGTAGCTTCAATGGAAACCCTGTAAAGATTTTCTCTCGCCCGCAGTCCCGTTTGCCCCCCCCCAAACATCGGACCCTATCCAGCGGGCTCTATTAAACGAGTTGCATGTAGCTTCCGAAAGGAACCCAAGTTAGAATCCATTCAACCGGACACCCAAATTATTGACCCCCTTTTGGCGCTTTTGGGGAGCCTCCTTTTGGGAACCTGCTTTTGGGGAAACGCCTTTTGGGACGAACCCTTTTGAGGGAACCCCTGGTGAGTCGTGAGGGTCAGCCCTTCCGTTTCTCCAAGCCCGGCCATCCAAGCGCTGGCGGAAGCTGGCCGCCAGGGACTGCTGCGTCACCTGCAGCTGGTCCGCGCTGAAGAGCACCGCCTGCGAAACGCGCCGGTCGGCGCCGGCCGGCAGGTGGTTTAACGCAACTCCCAGCTGGTGCAGGATGTTTGCCATCCACACTACCCAACAAACCTGGTGACAGTTATCGAGAAAACAGAGGGCACCCGACATAGGCACCTCAGTTGACATCATAGGCCCCAAACAAGTTGATTGCGGCCGATTGTTGCCCTCTTGGTTGATGCGAGGGTGAACTGGGAATGGGCACATTCCAAGTGACAAGGCGGTGGAAGTTTGTGGGATCAAGTGATCGATGAGGACGCCGCCGCCTAAACCCAAATGCAACCAGTGACCGAAAGGCAGAAAAGGGAACCGCTTCCCTGTTTCTCTAGCTGGAGGCTTCAAGGAAAGCAGTTGTTTTGCAGGGCTCCACTCATTTGGGGTGACCAAAGAACACATGTTGACTGAGATCGACCCATGGCCTGGTCGTCGTCCTTCAGCAGGATGTTCGCCGCCTGCTGGCTGGCCACCACGATCTTCTGCAGGCGGCAGCTGATGCGCAAAGGCTCCGACCTTTGACGCGGCTGGGAGTCGCGCGGCCGTGGGTTCCATGGGTTTGTGTTTCTTCAAGGGTGCGATTTCTGTGGATTGACAGGGAAGAGAAAGCCGCCAATGCGTTTGGGGGCACCCTGTTTTGAAGAACCCCCTCTTTTAACTGTTGGGATTTCGAGCAGGAGAGTGGCTTAGAAAAACCGAGGGACCGCTTCAAAGCTGAGTTTCAGGGATACACCCCTGCCTGGGAGGCGTTCTAAAAAAGACAGCTAAATGGAAGCCATCCATTCGAGGGGTTCTGCATTTTTCGGCTCTGGGGCCGCTTTCGGGGCTCCATGTCACAGGGGGCCGCTCTGTCCTCAAGAGGTGCCAGTTCCCATCCCCAAGCCCAGCTCAACCAAGCTGCACCCCGGCGAGCAGGGACAGCAGTGACTGCCTGATGGCAAGCAAACACAAAGCACAACCATCGCACTGCCCTCGCGATATTGCCATCAACATCACCATCCAAGTGCAAAGGAAACAACCCAGTGGAAGTTGACAACACTTAACAGTCACGAGTCAAAACACTGACCCCAAGTCGCCTTCCAGGAACTCTCCCACACAAGGCGCAAATGGGACTTTGGTGCGCAAACCTCATTTCATTCGGGAATGGTGAGAGGTATGCCCCTTGTTGTTCCATGTGCTACCGTGCTCGACAGTAAAGACGGCTGCTCACATGCCCTTTCAGAGTTTCGCTGTTTTTGCTGTGGACAAGGTTCAAATGATGAAGGGAAATTCATAACTCCAAATAAGATATACTTGTGAAATAACTCGTTGCACACACGTAGCCAAACTGGAAAGTTGTCGCTTGGGGAAACACATCATTTTCCCAATTGATGTTCCCAACGCTTTGTAACAGTTTGTGACCATCCGTTCTAACCTTGAGATAGCAGGCGTTTGACAAAGTTGAACCCTTAGCCTCACCAGCCCACATCTAAGCTTTCTAGCAAAGCGGCCAAAGTTGCACCACCTCATCAGCTGCCTCTGGCACAGCCTTGCAACAGCAGTGAAGTTAGCAAAAAGTGACCCACCCCTCTTCGTGCAACGTCTGGTCTGCTCAAGGGGCAAGTGGCACAAGGCGAGGGGCCAAAGGGTGGCGCAAGGGAGAGGGTGCTAGGGAAGGACAAACACGACCAAACAAGACTCTTGGCTGGTGAATTAGAAGGAGTCCACGCTGAATCAAGCCACAAGCAATTTCTGTGTTGCCAAAAGCCTGCCTTGGACCCTGTCACAATTGTTCTCGCAAGCGCCTGAAGCGCAGCAGCAGCATTGCTCGCTGCGAGTAGCAGGTGCTCCTGGGATCGAAAGGAGGCCCTTTACCTAGCTTTGCTATAATTCCAAAACTCCAAAACCACAAACACTTGTAAGAAAACCCAAGTCAAGGCCCTGTATCATTGAGAGCGTGCTTTTACGCTCGTAAGAAGATTGGCTGAACGATTTGTTCCCTTGATTCGAAGCTACAAACGATGCCAATGTACGTGCCTCTGTTTGGAACCGCAGCTTCGCCGGCGTCTCCAGCGATCCTTTGCAAAGAGGCGGCTTCACGTGCAATAGGTGGTTGACATCTGCTGCGCTCGCCATGGCGATGCGTGACTTGGGTGTTTCTCAAAACCAGGGCCCCTATCCAGGTTTCCCTTTTCAACCGTCCAAAAGGGGGTGCCCCACTTTGAGACAGAGCCATTTGGGCTTCGGGCAGGGAAATGGACATAAAATGCCACTGGCATTTCCCCTAGTGCGGCTTAGGGTCGCAGGTAGTCAGCGACATTGGTGCGTGCCTACCATTGCAGGTAGCCACGCATCACTCAACAAAAAGGCTACTTGGGGTGGTACAGCATGGTACAGCAGGCTGTTTCATTGCTCCACGGGCTGTATCTTTGCCCTCGGAAAATATGCGACAAAGTTGCTTTCAAACCTGTGCAACATCTCAACAAGGGCAAAACGCCCCGACATTCTAGTTAGGAAATCCGACCTCCTCTAAAGCAAGCACCCCACCGAAGGATACCATGTTTTAAATTTGCCGGAGGCGCAATTGAAAAACCAAACAAGTAACTCTGGGACACTTACTTGGCCAACGGGCAAAATGCACCACAAGCGAGACGGAAAACCACAGATCGTTAGCAGCAGAATCCAAAGCCACATATTAGCAACAGGCACAAAGCAAAGGCGATGCATTCACTTGCTCAAACTTGCTGCCAACGAGTTTCCACCACCAAATCACATGTTTGATTTGGAAAACTGAGGCTTCTGACTATCATACAAATACTACGTCAAGGGTATAAGTTGTATAAGCACCCGTTTCGCCTGCAAGGAGTGGTGCGAGGAGCAATGGAACTACTGGTCCTGCCTCACTCTCTTGGCAAAGCTTGGAGCCCTGAGGGAGGCGGCAAGCATGAAGCGTCAAGTCGCCTCGGCACACGGCAAGGGGCGAAAAAAGCAAACAAATACACTTAGAAACAGGGCCCCTTAAAGTGATACCCTCAAAATCACCACTAAAAGTGGCTTGACTTAATTAGATTTCCTTCCAAAAGGGGTTCTGATCAGTAACCCAAACCTGTCACTTTATTGGGGCAAAAAAAAAGCGACGCGGATTCACAGGATCCTTAAATTGAGCACCCTTCTCTGAACAGTCTTGCATCGAGAGTGAAACCAAACTCACCGAACCTATGAAACACCAAGTGCTTGAGATGACCAACTGCATAGTTGGACTTGTCACAGGCGTCTGCACACGCGTTTGCATGTGCATCTGCTAGGGCTCGCACTGAGCATGTGCCATGCCTCCGAGACCTTCCGATATGTTAGGCCAAGGGGCGAGTCAAGGAGGCGGCATCACAGCCTACGACCCGGCCAGTGTCGGCTTCAGAAATGGTGTCCTTTAATCATGTAAGCCTCGTTGGTATTAGGCCACGGCTGAAGAGTAAGCGGTTCCAAAGGCCACCTTGGGTTCAGTCTTGCGGGCAACCTTGTGACTAGGCGTCCCTTGTTTACGGTGAACATGTGGCACGGCAAAGCTGCTTTGCACGATGTTCAGGTGCTCTGAATTTGAATTATGGAGCTTGAATGTTGATGCGTTCAGCTCGTCGTGGTGTATCCACCCATTATTTCATGAGTTGCCTCACCACTCGCCATATGCCATATGATATATGCAAAGCGAGCCTATAGCGCGAGAGTTGCCATTGATGTTGTGACCGTTCAAAACAGGAGGCAAATGTCCCTCCCACAAAAAGGTACACTTATGGACTCATGACATACCCCATACCCTTCGCTTTGCCACCGACCAGGGCACTAGGAGAGAGTGCTGAGATCAGCGTCTCGATGTCCTCCTTGGACGTCGCTCAGCTCCCATTAAGTTGAATCGTGGCATGATTCAGACGATTCCCCCGATCTGCCACGGAAATCAAATAGGTATGCGAGAGATTTGCACGCTGAAAACGCCTGCAGGAAGCTCCAAAGGGCCAAATAGAAAGGATCCCCGATCGCCTTTCTTTTTTCAATGAACAGAAGCTGCAAGAGTTTTAGGTCTTGGCTGCAGTTTGGGAAGCATCATTGAAGGTTGCTGCTCTTTTCCATGTCGAGCCAGTGGCTCGGTCTTGGGCACGACCCCTAGGCTGTGCCTGTCACAGCGCCGACTGCAGTCAAACAAGGACCATGTGAGACTTTGAGTTGGGGACCCTTTGGTGGACATATTTACATGGGAATTCATGTTCACCAACCAGCTTTCAGGCGGTTTACACGCCAACATGCCATGACAGTCATGGTCCGTGCAGCTTCCTAGACAGCCAGAATTGCATAGCTGGACATGCCCAGGCGTCTTTGCCCTGAGCCTTAGAGGCAAAGAACAAAGCTCGGTTTGATGAATTTACAGGCAAAATTGCTTGGTGCCCAGTGACTGTTTTTCTCAAAAAGCCCTTGAGTCAAAAACGCAGCCCACTTGACTTCACTAACCACTTACTCTGACTCTGTTCTCTGCCTCGTGGGCATGCATTGCCCCCGAACTCATGCTCACCTCAGTACAATCACTGAATCTCAGTGACAAATGCAACTTTCGAGATGAAAGGGTTGACACCCACAGGCTTCCCAGCTCGCGCCAATGCCCATATTATGCCGATCAGGCACTCAACATTCAGCATGAGACCTTGACACGAATTTTGTTGTGCTAGTTCCTTCGTTGCTGCTCTTGGTCCTGCTTTCACGCGCGTGCGGAAGCGTTTGCCTCGTGTATGCGTCGCCGCTGCAACCTTGCCACCAAATGTGACATGTCAATTTCCACAAATTATTGAGCACTGAGCTTTGTAGCAGAAGGCGATCAAGGCAGAAATGCCATCTCCTGCCAAGCGAGCGGTCAAATGATGCTTTACAGCGATAAAAAGGGAAGACCCTGCGGCTACCAACAAACTGTTGAACTACGAAGAGAAGATGCTAACCAACAGGGGAAATGAAAGAATGAAGGGGAAAGGAATGGAGGGCAATGAAGGGGAAATGAAGGGAAATCAAACGAAATGTTGAGAGGACATTGTTATTTTGTCGTGGCTATTTTCTTATCATCGGTATTCTTATTCCTGTCGTAGTTGTTTTTTCCTTATCGTGGTTAGACGCCCTTTCTGCAGTCAAAGAGCCTGCTTGTCCCTTGAATCACCCCTGAGCCCTTCATCAGGCCTGAAGCACCTCCAAAACTTATGCAGCTGCGTTGGTGTCGTGGGAGAGCAGCTGGCTCTCTATGGTTCAAATAGGGATTGGAAGGGCCCCCTTTGGGGGTGCTCAACATCAGGCCTCTCAGGAAGACATACGTCCCCGACTGTTCAAAATGTAGGGTTGGGCAATCCTTATCCAAAAACACTAGTGGGGAATCACTACAACATGGACACGATTCACGCGAAGGATCTTGCGGATTGCCTTTGAACTCTAAACAGCTCGGACTTGAACATGGCCAAACTTCCCCCAGCCATCGCAGCCCCTTCTCTCAGTTGAGAGTGTTGTGCCATCATTTGTTTGCGGCGGCTCACAGTGGTTCAAACGAAATTTGAAGGGAAACTACCTATTTCAGAGGGCGACCCTTGTTGGGAGACAACCGCATTTCCAGTCTATTCGTGGATGGGAAAAGGGTCCACCGAATTTCAACTACAAATGCCAAGGAGACTCCCAGTTTCCCGTGCCGATTGGGGGATCCACGCCCATTTTTGCCCTGGCACAGCGCTGTTTTGACCTGTCCCCATCCGCGCGGATCGCTCAGCGCTGTGACGCCTCAGCCTGAGTCTTGGCCCAGGCGTTCACCTCCGCCCAAGTGGCGGAGAAGGCCGGCAGCTGCTTCTGTAGCAGCGGGTGTTCCCTGATCTCCTTGTGGCCTAAGGGTGAAAAAATGGGCTTGTCTCAAAGAAGGGCGCCCACAGAATGGTGGATTTCACCCTGAAAACACCCTTTAAACCACCCTGAAAACATGGCACCCTCAAAACATGACCCACATGACCCTTGCGCACCAATATTACCCATCCACACTCCTTTGGCACTTTCAAGCCCGGTTGGCAACGCAGAAAGTGGGCCTAAAAACACCATGGGCCCAAGGATCCCATTGGCTGGTATCCTTTGAGGGCGGGTTTTGTGGGAGGGGTGGGAGGGGTTAAAGGAGTCTGAGTCTGAGTACCTAATTGGGGGCTCCAATGGAGCCTTATGATTTTGCTGACCCAGAATTTGTAACCTGACTGATTCGCAAGGCACTCTTAAAAAAAACACTTGATCTTTTGGTAAGCCCTCTTCTTGACTCTAGAGCGCATGCTCATTTGAGCCGCAGGATCCCAAAGCCCATTGACTTGCGGTTCCACCAACTTGGCCCGTACTTTGGTCTTCGTTCGCCCTTACTTTGGACCTGAACCAGGTATTGCAAAACTTGCAAGATCCCAGTGAAAAACCATCCGAGTGGCACATGCGATCCGCCGGCCGTCTTGGAATCAGCCTCGCGACGAAGTCTTGCTCTGTTGGCTTCAGTCGTCGCGCCAGATTGGACTCGGGCTGCTCTAAGCACCGCTTCAACATCTCGCAGTCCCTCTGGTGGGCTGCGAAGTCACCCGCGAATTTCATCTTGCCCATGGGCGGCAAAGGGTCCGCTTTGTTGAGAAGTCCTTTCGGGCATTTGTTTGGACGTCGGCGACTCACATCCGTGCTGCAAAAACCACAAAGCTTGGTGCACAACAAAAGGACACCTTCAGCTTCAAACCTTCAGCTCCCTGCCTCCCGTCAGCAAAACCCACACGAGGACCCCCAAAGAGTAGAGATCCGCTCTGGAATCATAGTTCTGCTGCGCCAGCACCTCTGGCGCCACATAGCCAGGGCTGCCAGTGGGCCTGGCCAGGGTCATCAGTCGGTCCCCAAATGGAGACCCAGGAAACAGATCCTCAGCCCAATCAATTGATGTCGAATTGCTTAGTACTCGGCCCAGCTTCCTTCCATTTTTTGATTGGATTTGAGCTTCCCTTTGATTGAGCACCGCTGAGCTTGATTTTGTGTTTCGTTGAACTGTGCAGCCCAAGGGATGGTGGCCTTACTGGGAGGAAGAGAGAAGAGAGCGCCTGAAGTACTACGCCCTTTGTGTGATTGGTTTGGGGCTACTATTCAAACACGGCCTGGTAAGCAATTTTGAGTTTGGGAAGCAGGCTTTGTGAAATTTTGAAGCATGCTGATGAAGGAGCAGCTTGAATAAATTGATGGAGTTGAAACTTCATTTGGTGCAGCATTGCTTCAGTAAGTGATGCTTTGTTCTACAAGCCCACGACATGTCAAAAACTCAAAAACAATAAAACATGGGGGGCCTTTGGGGCTATATCTGCTTTGCCCTTTAAACAAGACCATGTGAGTCATGGGCTTGGAAAGGGAGTTGTCTACCTTTTCCGTCGCCGAGGAGCATGCCAAAGGACCAGATCCCCGTGGACTCCACGCCGAAGCGGCCGAAGCCGAAATCCGTCAGCTTGGCACAGTTCTCGCTGAGCACCACGTTCTCCGGCTTGAGGTCTCGGAGAAGCGTCTGCATGCGCAGATGCATGTGCTCCTGTCATGAGGAAATCGGGCGCTTGTTTTCTTACTTTTGGGCTGCGGGTTGAAGAGGAGCTAGGTTTCCAGGGCCCGAACCATCAAACATACCAATTGCAGTCTTTGCGGGCTTGTCCACTAACATCCCCACTCCGTGCATTACTCTCATCTAGCCCCCCTCGTACTAAGGGAACATGCAGGAACATGGGAGAATGAAAAGGGAAGGATCCTTTCTTGGGTATAGGAAGAGTCCTCTCTGTTTCTTTCCTTTTGGGCAGAGGCTCCCCCATATGGTTGACCCGGATCATCAACCTTACAGATTCATGGGGGATGTCTCTCCCAAAAAGAGAAGTGGCCCCCTCCAACATGGGTTGCAACCCCCTGTCAATCAACGGGGGCCTATTTCTCCTGCGCCATCATCGCCCTACAACAAAGTTCTTCAAACATATTCCACTCATATATACCCAGTTGCCCAGTGACCCCGGTGGACAACAGGGTTCCATCATGAGTGAGTCAAAAGGGGGGGGCTGCGGGGGGGTTGGACAAAAGCCGAGGTTTTCAAGTCTTATTTTGAGGACTCCGCACACCTAGACGACGGTGCCCAAGGCCCACGCGACCCGAGACCCGAACAAAATGTTGAGAAGTTTGCGACTTTGCCAAACTGAGAAAGTCGATCATTGGCTGCGGTCCGAACAACAACCAAAAAAACGTGGGACCCTCACTTGGGTCACAAAACCAAAATCCTTCAAACCCCCTCAGCGTAAGGCCAGTTCTAAGCGAGGCGCCAGTCCCAGGAAGACCTGAGCGATCCAGGGCACGGCCGTAGAGGGCGCCTTGTACTGCCGGGGGGTCAAGCGGTCCCGCTGGGCCTTGATGCGCTGCAGCACGTCCTGTCCCATACCCCCGCATTGGGGTTAAGGGGAACAAATGAGTCATTAAAACCCGATATTGAAATGGGCTACCCAGAGCCATGCAAAGAATTAAGAAGGCGGCCACAGCTATTTATGGTTGGGCTTGTCCCTTACTCACCTTCATCGACCCGGGTTTTGAGTGAAGCTGAAATGGATACCCTCCCCCTAGCATAGCACCTGTGCGGTACCTGGAAGATAGGTTTCGTCTTGTAGGGACCCCTGTCAGGTGCCATGTTGGGAGGGTATGCGTCAAAATAGGGGGACCCAAGCAAGCAGCCTCATTATGATCATTGCTGACAAAGGATCCCCACCAGAGCAAAACTCCATGACGAGGACGTACAGCCCAGCATCTCGGAAATTGTGCACCAAGAAGAGCTGAACAAGGCAGGGGTGTGGCTTCAAGCGAATCCGGTCAGATACTTCGTACTCTCGTCGGGAAACTTCGGACGTGTTCTGTCGCTGGCGAATATTCCTCGTTTGGAGCACGCACGGTCTTGTCAACACTGAAAACACTGTACAACAATTGCCGAATACATATATACATATATATATAGAGTATATATATATATATATTATAGACTTGACTTAAGTATCTCTATCGGAGGGATTAGAACCAACGCAACATCAAAGGAATCAGCAAGCCTCTATTCAAACAAACGCACGACATCCTAGGTCCTAGGCACAAGTTGCGGCACAAGCCCAAAGAAAGAAAGCAAAGATCCGATGCCTTGCCGTGTGTCTTCACCGCGAAAAGCTTGCCGCTGTGTCGGTCCTTGGCCCGCCAAACCAAACCGTAGCTCCCCTCTCCCAGTACCGCATCCGGAGGAATCGTGGCGAAGATCGCCCCGCTGGCGTGCTGCTGCGCCGCCTGCTGTGCCATGTTGGCCCACCACTCCTGAATGGGTGAGCTCATGAGGCGCAAAACAATTACCGCAGCAAACAACAACCGCCACAATCGCAACAGCCGCCACCGCCACCACCTCAACCGCAATAACAACACCAAGAGCACCAAGAACACCTACGACACCAACAACAACAGCATCAGCAGCACCAACACCAGCACCTGCTGCCGCCATCGCAACACCACCGTCACCGCCACCGCCGCCAGCACCAGCAGCAACAGCAGCAACAGCAACAGCAACAAAACGCACATGGGGCCGAGTCTCCACCACTTCATTCTGGCGATTCGCTGGGCGTAGGTCAGCCATGACCGGATCATCCGGCGAAGGATGTGCCCCGGCGATTTGTAGCGAAATGCTGCTGTTGCCAAGCTCATTCTCCTCAGGGATGCCTGACAATATGCTGACGCCTGGGTTGAACTCCTCTGGCTCGGCAAGGATCAGAAACCTCGAAGTTTACAGCGTCCCCAATTTCATCTTTTCCCCTGCATCCCAAATTCCAGTTTGAAGGCGGCAACGTCTCCCAAATTAGCCATAGAGCTCTTGAAACGAGGGAGTATTGAGTGAGCTCTAAATCGCTTGGTAAAGGTGGTTCTTCAACTTCATCACATGCATTCTGCAAGGGGCGCTGCAGAATTGTGTATCTTCTTTGTCTACTCACTTCGAAGCGAATGGAAACTGGGCCAAAACTGGCACAGATTTAGGTTGGGACTGCTCCCGCAATTCTAACCTCACCTTCCTGGACCTTGATTGCGGCCCACTGCTTTGCAAAGGACCCCTGGAGTAATGATATATTCAATCATATCATTCCATGAGCCGATGGTAATAAATCACCATCTTTCACAAGATTTTGCCTTCCTAGCTACCATCTCCACACCAAACTCCTAGCTCCTTAGCTCCCTCAAATAACCCCCAGCTCCGGCTCCAACCCACTAGCTGGGTTCAACCTTTTGCCCGGCGAATCCACCACTAAAAATCCCATCGAGGAGCACGCGGCCCAGCGCGCCCCCGCAGCTGCTGGCCACGTAGGAGCAGAGGCCTGGGGCCATGAGCTGCTCGTTGCGGCTGCTGCGGGCGATGGCCAGCTGGACCTGCGCTCCGCACCCCCGGAGCAGCGGACGGGGGGAGGCAAAATTTGGGAATGGCCGGGTGGGTGGCGCTTGAAAAGGAAGCCAAAGGAGACCCAGCAAGTGTTTGGGGGGTTTTGGAAGGACCAAAGGAATTCCGGTTTGGGAGCCACCCAATTTGAGAGAAGATCATACCAATCTGCCGGCCCTGCTGGGCGCGCCTAGGAAATGAAACGGCCGCATGTGGGCAATGTGTAATTCCACTCAAATCCGCCACTGCTTTTTCTTGTGGGGCGCATGCTCGCTTTCCTCAAACGAATGCAAAAAACCAAATGAAGCAACCACATGCCACACAACTAAACAGGTAAATTTGCAAGGTTTCCTGAAGGGCTTACACACTGCTTGAACCATGGGCATCCACTCCACCCCAAAGGAACGTCCTGATTCCTGAGGAACATGTGAGTTTGTCTCAAAAAACAGGGCACCCTAAAATGGTGGGCTTCCTTGTTATTTCCCCTTATTCGCATGAAATATATTTCCAGAAACTCGTCCAAACGTCTGCTTTACAAGGGAGTCCTGCATCCTCTAAATCAGTGGGTCAAAGTGTTTGTTTGACTAGCCCACATGTATTCTTTAAGGCTCCCAGCATAACCAGGGACCCTGTATAACCACCATCCTAAAGGGTTCCCAACACGGCACACATGGCCCAGATTGCCCACATCCTCACTCTCTTCCCCGACTTTTGCTGGCCTGGGGCCATGACTCTTCACCGGGCGGGGTTTGGGTGGGCAGCAGCGGCACGCGACTCAGCTCTGTGCTCCTGCGCACCAGGTCCTGGCATTGAACCGACCCAAAGATTTGTCAGGGACAGAGGGTAGGATCTGTTAAAGGACTATCATGGGTAAGCTCGTTTTACCCCCAACATGTAGCCCCCGCTTCCCCACTTGCATCTGTCAAACCCGCGTCCAGTCTGCGAAAACGTACCTCCCCTTCCCTCCTGCAGCATCATGGGGCTGGGGTCGGCGATAGCTTGCTGCACCTCCTGCCGCGCGAGATCCACCGGCCGGTAGCTCCCAGCAAGAACCTCCTGCCCATGGTGGAGTGTTTGATGCCAGAACTGACCACACTTTCACTTTACAGGGGATTCCTTTGGTTGCACAGGTGTGTGATTGTTGAGGGCGCCCTTGCTAGGGTTTTCGTTTAGAAAGGGAAATCAACCAGCAGGAAAAAAACAATTTTGGGGGAAGCCAAATCCTATTTTGACACATGCCCACATGATCCTTCCAGCAGGGCACGTGGTGCGCCAAATAGCAGCAAATCTCCACCCAACCCGCGCGCGCCGCCACGTGCAGCGGTGTCTCCCCATAGACGTCCTGGCTTCGTTTTTGTTCAACCCGGAGGGTGCCCAGGCATTTGGCCCATGTCTGCAAAAGCCCGGCAGGCAAGTCGAAGGCTCTCATGCCTTTTGTTGGCCGTCCACAGTGCATCGGGAAATCAGGGCAACCGATTCAAACAGCACAAAATTGGACTCCGACATCCCGATCCTCCGAAAGCAATCTGACCAGTTGGCTAAACACCAAATGGGGGGGATGGGCAATCCCAATACCACAAAAAGGGCTAAAACGATTTGTGGTAACCCAACCGAGGGATGCAGGATTGCCTTTCAACAGCCCAGCCTGGTAGTTGAAAAGCAGGTCACCTTGGGCCGCTTCACGCTCCGCGCGTAAGAAACCGGAAAGCGCTCGCTCCTGAAATTGGGGACTATCCTTTGGGGACAGTTGTCAATAAAAACAACGGTCCAAAAAATAGAATAGTTCTAAAATGAGTACGACAAGTCGAGCAGGAAAATAGGATAGGGAGAGCATAGTTGCCAACTGGGAAAACCAGCAGGTCAAAATCGATCAAAAGACCGATTCATAAGCGCGAATTATTCGGGTGGTCCGCCAAAAATGGAGCCCTCTCAGTGCGCGCTGATGCTTAAGGGTGCACCTACCCTGTTTACCAACCAGGGTTGAGCCAACGGTTGAGCATCCCTGGGTGAACTTAACCCTCAAAAAGATGGTTGAGGGGAAACAAACAAAAAAAGCCTGGATTTGCCTCCAAGAGGACACCCTGTGAGCTTCCTCTTGCGTCGCCCCATGCAACAACTGCCCCGAGGCGCTATCCGCGGCCGGCGCCGCCGGCGTGTTGAGCAGCCCAGCGCCCTCCAGAAGGACCTGCCACGGACGCCGCAAGCACAACCGGCAACGTCAGAAAACCGGGTTTTGTCCGAGAAGTGCCAGGACCCCCCCTGACAGGTCCTGGAAGCCGCTGGTAAGCCCTGATACATGGGGAGAACTAAGCAACCCGTTGCGTGGAAAACAGCGCGATCCATGCGGCATTGGGCTCAATCTGGCCTGTACCGTCTTCAAATGGCCCTTCCAGGCAGCAATGTGCAGGGCCGTCCACTGGCGTCGGAGCGAGATCACCAAGCAGGTCCGGCATTTCCTGCAAGTGCCAATGCAGGTCCCGAAACTGCTCGCAAGAGGGTGAAGGTTAATAATTAAGGTTCGGAATCCGAACCCATTGTGCAAAAGCAAGCAAACTGAATGCTTGGTAAGCATGGTAAGGCTTTTTCGCGCATGCATGCGTCCTGTTGTCCCTGAAGCGGCGCAAGTCGACGCGTGCGCCCTCCTTGATGAGCAAACCGCACACCTCCGCATGGCCCCTGGCAGCTGCCAACATCAGTGGCGTGTTCCCGTCTACATCAGGACCTTAGCAGCACATTGAACCCCACAAATTGTCTGCTTCAGAGATCAGGAGCCAAATCAAGGCTCCGGAAACAATGCTCTGTCTTTCGGCTGTTCACGGTGCCTGCTTTTTAGTTGATAGTGCGCAAGCACAGCACATGCACATTGATCAAGGCATTAATCAAGAGTGCGAGAGCTAACCCTACCCAGTCGGAGGCGCTGTTGACGTTGAGGCAAACAGCGGCACTGTGCGTCAGCTCGCGCATGGCGGAGCGAACATCGCTGACACGCCCCGTCTCAGAGGCAGAGAAGATGTCAATCATGTTGTTGCGATGCATAGATTTGGAGGACAAATACCACAGCAGTAGCCAGTAGAGGACGGAACATGACAAGGCCACCAGTACCATGAGCCTATGATTTCTCCAGTTGTTTTGCCTCAGTCTGAACAAGAACCATTCGCAAATGATTCGGGCCAAGTCCAAAGGGCAACAAAATACGGTTACAAAGGAAAAGCACGCTGCCACGCTGAGGCTCAAGTCGACATATAGTTCCTCTTGCAGTGACCAGTAGAGCAAAGCGGGAAGAAGGATCAGCTCTGCGGCATGTTTCGCCGTCAACCACAGTGACACGTGCTTTGCGGCTCTGCGCTTGTACGGCGAGTCGATGAAGGCGAAAATGTTGCAAACCAGGCACGGGAAGCTGCAAAGAATCCGAATCCACCAAGCAGATTCCACGCCCCCGAAAACGGTGACTACCTAGGCATTCTGAGTCGGAATGATGATTGGCCACCCATGGTTACGCCAAGCAGGGTTCTTAAAGTCCGATGATTCAAACGACTTCATATGCACATAAATGTGCATCACCAAACCAAACGAACATCACATTATCAAAATGAGGCCTGCGACGAGATTGAGTCACCCGAAAAAAAACAACAAGAACGGCCCACTGCGCACTGAAAAAAACATGTTTGCACATTTAGCCAGGCAGGATGGGCAGGCATCAGTTCTGGAGAGCACAAGAAAGCAACAACAATCGCTGAAATGTAGGGTGACATCTACCCACATGGGATGATTGGAGCATCAAATCCCTCAAGCAAAAACAACACCAGACTCCCAAACAACAAACGAGCCACAAGCACAGTGAAGCAAAAGTCCATCAGCAGCAGGCACCACCACATTTGCCATTGAGGCTGTTGCCGCGTTGTCACCATGAAGCAAATGAACATGCAAACCCGGGATGTCACCTCACAGGTTCGAAACAGCCAATGAAAGACCTCATAGCGCGGACTTCGCATCCGCCTCAGCTTCGCTGGCACATCCAACACACAATTTGGATCTCTAAGATTTCTACCTGGCTCCCCCAAAAAGGAACGCGGTTTTGGCAAATATACCTACCTGCATTCCTGATCCAGAACTTGCATGAAGAAACACACTGGAAAAGCTACGCCTTTCGCACATTCGCAACAAGCAAGGATTGAGGATTGAATCGAAAAGCCGACTAAGTCATGGCAAAGCACCTTGAAATGGTCCGCGAGGTACAATAGTCAAGCTCCATCAACCCCAAGCCCGCAGACAGGAAGCACACGATACCTAGCAAGCCCACAAAGGGTCGCTCCAATTGGAATCGCATGGTGGTGATGGGCGGATCTCCAATCCCCATACTCCAAAAGGCGTAGAGGAGCACTGCAGTTGATGCGATCCCCTCGAACAGGCCATTCACCGCCTGAGTCCCGCATTTTGCTCATGTCAAAAACAAGTACCCAAGTCTAGCCTTTTCATAACCTCGTGGGTTTTAATCCGCATCTGTCACTAAATGCCTAAGGAACAAGGCCCACCGGGCCGAACTTGCCACTTCTCGGGTTGAGAGGTGCCATGTGCACCACATCAGCCTTCCTGCCTTGCAGTGGTACTTGTTCGGAGGCAAGGAAGAAGCGCTCCTTCTACGCTCCCGTGGGTCGGAAGAATCCGCTACCCCACTTTTGGCGCCGTACTCTTCCAGCGCGAGCATGACAATCACACCCTGAAAGATTCCCATGGGAATGGCCAGGAGCAAAGCCACGCACAAAGGCTTGTCCTCGAGCATATTTTTTCTGGGCATGGGAACTGTGTAGATGTTCTTCTGTTGACAACCAATGCAAGAAGCGCATCCAGAGAGGGCGTGCGTTGAACATCTCAACTCGGAGCAGGCCTTGGCGACAACTCATGCCGTGGGTTGGCCGTTTCATCCTCGTAGAAATGCAAAGTGGGAAGGCCCTCTAATGCCCTCTATACCCTTGCAGCGGGAACATGCCGGGGAAGTACCGTTATGGAAATTAGTGGGGTTGTAGTTCATCTGCTTAGCGGTCCTTGAGCGGCATGAGGCGAGATTTGCAGTGTGGCAAATCGACGTACCAGGCGGCATGGGTGCAGAACATGCCCGAGAAAAGAAACGGCACCAGCAAGGCGACCACAAATTTCCTTCCCCAGTCCACAGGTGCATGCGCACACTCAAACATCAAGGAACATGCAAAAAATGTTTGCGGGGGATCGTGCTAATCAATCAAAGGAATATAAGTTAAACTCCCTTCCAAAGGGGAACTACCCCGCAGTTGCCCAACAAATCGACATGACGAGGCAAGCGCGCTAACCACGCAGAAGTCGGGAAAGCTGCAGAACAAGCAAAAGCACAAGAGCCAGAACAAGACCCGCGACCAAAGTGCAAAAATATGTATGGTCAGGGGAAGCATCAGATCACCGGTGAAGCCGAATAAAGCCATCGCACTGATTTCGGCTCCGAAAGCCACCAGGTGGATGCACAAAAAGCATAGCAGCCTTCGAAGGGTGAAGGGATCCTTAAGCCTCCTGGACGACCGTCCCTGCTCCATGGCGTCTGAGGCGAAGTCTCCCCTTCTCCCTGCCAATATATGGAAGGCGCATGCACAAACGAATCTTACGCACTCCTGCAAAATATGCTGCACGTTTGGGAGGAGGACCGGCAGTAGAACCCTGTTGGCAGATTGCAGTGATTAGTCTAGTTGCAGGAGGCTGAAGGTTTAGGACGTTTTGGGCTACACACTACACTTCCATTCACGAAGTCTCAATCAACACCTTCAGCTCCTTCGAGCCAAACATGGCGCCGTTTCCATTCAACCCCACCAGCGCCTCGTGCGTCAGGAATGATGCCCAAGCGACTCCGAAGGCTCAACTTTAGAAACACAACTCTCAGCATGTTCGTTTTCAGGTGGGACTCCCACGCGCATAGAAACCTGAATCCTTGTGCAACAATCTCGCGGGGTCAGAAACCGTATTTCAAACCAACGATTGCACCAATGAAGTCGGAGTGAAACTGTTACCCTTGCAGGTCATGAATCTGCAACGTCCGATCTGTTCAAAACAGGAATCAACTAGGACCCGATTTCATCTTGGAAAAGCCTTGCATTGCTAATAAATGGTTTCAGCTTGCAGCCCCATACCTCAAGCGAGGCGTTAGAGAGAGAAAATGCGGCACAAGCACTGCACCAAGGTCGCGTGAGGCAAAACACACTGGTTCAGAGCCGCAGCAAGGGGAGCCATAGCAGCATAATACTGACTGTAGGGGCCATTAAGGCCATTTATTGCCATCTACCCATGTTTCCCCTTGCTATGGCTCTGAGCCAGCATTGAATTAAGGGCACATTTGGTTCCCTGAGTATTGCAAGTGAACCAACCACATCCAAGCACCGAACCCTGGTACATTGCGGTAGGTTGCAGCAATATTTAGGACATCCGTTGTGAAACATTCCCTAAAAGAACAAGCAGCCGCAAGATTTGAAGCATCTCCTGCCAACGGCTCCAAGGATCCATGGCAATCCATCGCTTTTGCGTCCATCGATGGGTTCCACATTGTGATGTCATTGGCGCCTCACCCTTAGCGGGCTGACAAAACTACGGTGCAAAGGAACAGCCAGCTACCACAGGTGCCAAATGATGATGGATTAGGCAACGTGGCATAACGTGGCTCTGCACACACTTGGGCAAAAGCGGCTGCGTCGGAAGCTTAGCGTCTTCGGCGACAGAAAGCCAAGTACATCAATCCTGGGCCCCCTCGCACGCCCAAAAACAAAGAGGCTTCCTAATTCTTGGGAAGGAACCGGAATTGGCGACCCTTTGCTGGACATAACTTTCTCATTGACATGGGGGACTTGTTTCCCAACCGCTTGGAAGGTTCTTGATCATGGAAAAATCTAGATTCCTAGCCATGCGGTTGTTTGTCGCGGGTCCCCTATCAGGATGGCTTAGAAGATAAACCCAGGGAAACCGCCCAATCTTGGGGGGTTCCCCTGTGTATTTCGAGATGATGCTTAAAAACAGTTTAAAGCCTGAAACCGAGGAGCATAGCTGCCTCAGTTGCGCTGAGACTCGCTGTGCAAAGCCATGGTCATGCCGTTATTGATGCAACATCCTGCAAGGACAATGAGGGACTTTGCGCTGCGTAAACTCTCGATACTTGTTTGTCATCAAGTATGGTTGGCATACACTTTTTACCCTTCTGCTTGCCCCACTTGCTCATCCTGGATGCCATTCATCATCCCACCCTCCCCCCCACCCTGGGAATCCCCCGTGTCCGTTGCCAAGATGCGGAGGTCAGGTCCGAGACCGTGGTACTGCAGAGACTTCGCTTCAGGGCGCCGAAGCGCTGGCGCAGGTGCCCTGGCCCGCCCGCCGACGACCAAAGCCCTGGGCTGCCCATGTCTTGGTACCTTGGGTTTGACGGTTGGCCGGAAAAAAAAATCGGGAGGTTCCTGTTGAGGCCAGAAAATTTGGGAAAACCTAGCCATGTTTTTGGAAAAGGTAGACCTGGGTCAGCTTGGGTCGCTCGGGAAAAGTTCTATGGCCATTTTGTCACCTTCAGAGGATTCCCCCGGCTGCTCACAGTGGCTCTGAAACCCAATCGTCCACGAATCATTGGCTGAAGCCAACAACTTGTGGCCTCATGTTATTTGCAAGTTGGACAATCATTTCAAACCTAGATCTGCATCCCCAAGTGAAGGACCTACATCATGGTCAGCTTGTTTTGCCCCCGGGTGAGCTCGTCGATAAAATAGGCAAATACTACTCATGAGGAGCTTCGAAAGAACTCAGTCTTGGAATTGGCAACCGGTGTCTGTGGTCTAAGGCTAAGGATTCTTCTAGGGTGACCTCTGTGGCGTATCAAGCTAATTGCGGATTAAGTCCGTCCGTCCCCACCGCAAGCCTTGCAGCGAGTCTGGATCGAATTCCGGCAGGGATTGGAGTCGGTCCCACTTTGTCAGGACCTCGGCGGTTTGGTTTGAGCGCCTGCTGGCAAGGAATTGCCAGGCTTTGTGAGCCAACATAGCGATGGAAGTTACACGTTGGCACCTTACCGCTTCAGCTGGACCGCAACCCCAGCTGACGCTCGCAGCTGATGCTCGCCTATCCAACCTATTGAATGTTTCAAAACAGAGTAAGAGACGTCCATGTGACATCAATAAACAAGGAACACAATATACGTTGGACTCGGCTCATGTCACCCTCTAATTCAAGCCCTCCAGCTGCCCGGACGTCCCTAATCAAGCAGCAACCAGCCATCTCAAGCAATCATAACTGGCAATCAAAGCGTAAACGATTCGTACGACTTCGACCATGTGAAGCTGTCAAATTTTGTCGAACTTAACCATACTTAGCCATGATTGCCCGTGACTTGGGCACAGCTGAACTAAGGGGACGGCCAAGACTGGTGGTAAAGAATGCCCGCTTGACCTTGCGACAAAGGACAAGTGCTGCATGTCCCTGCCCCGACAGCCCAACACCGCAAACAAACATCGGCCAAGAGAACGGAGCAAAGCGGATGCTTGCCATGTGACACTACGCTGCCCTAGGCATTACATCCGAAAGCCAACAAACGGCGCAGCAGGAAAGCCACAAGCAACCTTTTGCAGAACAGGCAAAGTCGCTGGAAGGCGGTAATGAAAGCAGTAAGGGCGATTTCTACAGTGTGCCTGAAATGAGATCTTCTGAAACTGCTGTGTTGTGAGACGCTTCCTTGCAGGGCACCCAAGGGCCCGCCACTGCGCTAACTCACCTGCTGCTGGCCTTGAAAGCCCATTCATTCTCGCGCGCGTGCCCGTGACTGAGGATACGGGGCTTGATTACTGTAAGGCCAACTTAAGATCAGTTCGGAGAACCTGACCTTGTGGGGAATTTGAATCATGGGAACATCCTCAGCTTGGCATGGCCCTCCGGAAGCCAAAGTTGACTCCAAGTTCCTCAACTGCCGACTCGCCTGTAGAGCTCCAGCAGCTTCTCGCCATTAGTCCCAAAGGTGGTGGGCGCGTCGAGGGCAGCAACCCAGACCAGCAAGAAGGCCTGGTGCAAAAATGCTCTCCGAACGTGCAAGCGTACCGGCTCCCTTTACACAAGGAATGCATGTTCACTTTTGCTGCTGGGAGGGTGTGAACCACACGTGACTTTTAACAGGAAGGAACACGTGAACAACATAGGAACTCTCGTCAGCCATTCAATTGCACATCGGAAGTGTAGCCATGCGTGAGGATGCCAAATTGATCCAAACAATGTCAATAAACAGGGGATAGGCAAACCAAACGGCACGGCAACATGACCTTCAAGCCGAAGAAGGGCACGCACTGTTTTGTCATCAAGGTTTTGCCGGCCGGTGTTGCGCGTGCTGATTTGGAGTTGTCTCAAAGGGAAGCCCCAAAATGGATGGATTCCATTTGGACCGCGCCTTCGAGCGCACAAGCTCTTTAACGTGCTGCCAGACCTGGCGAGGCAATTCCACCGAAGCGCGGCTGCCCACAGTTATAGTGCAGCTGGGGGCATGCCCCAACCAGCCATTAACTCTTAGGCTGGAGGCACCAGTAGTCATCCTGCAAAAGGGCACCTCCTCCCATGAAGACTCACAAGCCGACAAACATGCACACTTGATGCAGTGGCTGAGGGCTTGCTTCGTTTTAGTGAGAAAACCCTAGTACAAATGATGTCGCATAATGGTAATTTGCACTTTCGGTTGCCCTGGTTGCCACGCAAGTGCACAAAATAACAGTGGCACTCATCAGCATATTTCAGCACTCTGAATCAAAACTAATCCGGAAATCAGACAAACCCAGCGTGTTTCGCCGCAAGGCGAGCTCACCAGGATTCGTGCACACAACATGGCAAGCTACACCCCTCTTCTACGAGTCTGCTCAAACCAGGATTCCTTCGGCAACATTCCAATGATGTCAAACTCTAAGATGGCTTTCCACAAGCCAGCTGTGCCTTGATAAGTGGCAATATCGGCAATATGTTTTATTTCCCCTTGCGGGTAGCAGTTTGAAACCTCTTGCCAAGCCCACCACACTTTGAAAGCGCACTGAAGCCAACGGTCACGGTCCATCCAGGGCCCACCTCTGAGCTATCCAGGCCGGGCGTGTCGATGATGGAGACGGGGTGATCCAAGGGACAAGGAAGCCTTGCCAGGCAAAAGCAGGCAGACTCTTTCTAAGCGGCCAGCTACACGAACATGTACAAGAGATTAGCAGAAAACCCTGATATCTTGTGGGTACATTTGGCTTATGAGTTTGCTTTTCCCGTAGCTGCCTGCCACATCCGCTAAACCCACCTGCTGACGCAGGCCATGGTGTGAATGACAAACAATCAAATCCAGGAAAGCCATGACTAATAACAACATGGCTCCAACAGTTTCTTAATGTTGGTGGACACCCTTTGCTCTGCACATTGGCTGCGGGAGTCATGAAGCGCAGCTTGTGGCCCCTTGCACCCAAAAAAACAAAACTCAATCAATTAAAAGCGACTCGACAGGCTCTGTCTGACCCACAAGCACTGTCACAGCCTCAGCGGTCTGTCGCAATGCCTGTCGTATATGTCTGTCACAGGCTTTGGCTGCTCTGCTACCGCTGTCAAACGCTGTCACAGGCTCTGTCTGCGGGTCTGCTGGATGCGGCGGTCGGAAGTCACATAAAATCCAACAACCCCAAACCTGTCGGTGGGGGAAAAAAACTAAATGCCAACAAACAAACGCACAACGCACAAATACACACAGCCAGCATCACCCAGCGCCTGATCTGTAAGCGCCGCAGGCCCGTTTCAGCTGTACAAAGCTGCCGGAGGCGGCGCTGCAGGCGGCGCCAAGGACGGGGGCCAGCGAGCCGTTCCTTGGTGACTGGAGCCATACCCATGGCCCATCCAAACCCATGAGGCCGGACTCGGGGTTTAAACATTGGTCTGGGAAAGTCACAACCATTCCGTTAAACTCAAATGGGGGCCGACCAGCAAGGAGCCTTCACCATGGGTGTCGTCGCATTCTAATCATTTGCCCAAATGGGTCTCGCCACTGGTGACGTCTCATGCCAAGTTTCAGGATAGCCTTCGCACAATCGAAATCCGCTGTGCACTGCAGTGCCGACACTTTGCGCCTCAGCTACAGGTTGAAAGTGGCATCATGGTGCATTGCATCCAAATAATTGTCAGGGATAGAATTTGGAGGTAACGGTCTATATACTACTTGCATCATGGGTTTATACTGCTTGACTACCCTGTAGGTGCATATGCTCCTCTATACCTCCAAAACATCCAAAACCATGCTCGAACATGAGGTTACGTTACGTTGGATTTAGTAAATGTCAAGCGTTGGACTTTCGAGCCCCATCATAGGTCTCAAATAAGGTGTGCTCAGGTTGCGAGGAACACCATTCTGTGCCTCTTTACCGCCTCATCTGCCGCAACCCATTTATTGTTTTTCGCCAAGCCGTGAATCCTAGCATGCGGAAGTTGATCGAGGATAAAATCTGGAAGTCGGGGCCGTGGTAACCCTACGGAAATGCTGTCGCTTTCACCAAGCCTGGGTGTCATCCCGTGGGATTTACCAGGTTGAGGTGCTTTTTTTTTAACTAGCCCCGGCTTTGTACTAGCCCCGGCTCGGCACAAGCTTGGCCGCATCGCCAGCATGCCCAGCATTTCCGGTTTCTTGTCACGGCTGCGTATGGGGCATGACTTGACGCTCGGGATAGTGCATCGCCAGCAGTACTGGCCTCACTCGGACGCGAGCTGCCTATTGGCTTTGGTTTGGTGGCAGTTCAGGGTTGATCGGGGCTGGTTTGGGGTGAGTGCTGGGCTTGCTGAGATATTAATGCGAGCGGGTCTTGGGTTTGTTTAGGGTTCATTTAGCCTCGGCAAAGGGCCGATATGCAGGATGCGGTTGGGAGGGTTTCAGGTTGACTTTGGGTCGGTTTTGGCTTGGTTGGGGCTGATTCGTGCTAGATGTGCGGCTGGTTTAGCCGTGGCTTTCGGGTTGCTTCAGGGATGTGGTTCTGCAAGTTTTGGGCTAGGATTGGTGGTTTGGGGCAACGCCCCACAACCAATCCCAAACCAGCACAAAACTTGCAGAACCACATCCCTGAAGCAACCCGAAAGCCACGGCTAAACCAGCCGCACATCTAGCACGAATCAGCCCCAACCAAGCCAAAACCGACCCAAAGTCAACCTGAAACCCTCCCAACCGCATCCTGCATATCGGCCCTTTGCCGAGGCTAAATGAACCCTAAACAAACCCAAGACCCGCCCGCATTAATATCTCAGCAAGCCCAGCACTCACCCCAAACCAGCCCCGATCAACCCTGAACTGCCACCAAACCAAAGCCAATAGGTCCGAGTGAGGCCAGTAATGCTGGCGATGCGCTATCCTGAGCATCAAGTCATGCCCCATACGCAGCCGTGACAAGAAACCGGAAATGCTGGGCATGCTGGGGATGCGGCCGCCCAGCTGACCAACCAACCTGGGAAAATCAGAGACTAATCTCTGCTAATCAACCAAGGCAGCAAATGCACCTTTGTCATCTTGAGCCATGCAATGGTAATCAGTATGAATTACATCCAAGTGGGAATGCATGGTGTACTTTCGCACGCCCCCTTGGATTAATGGAAAATGTGGAATTAATCCACACTCCACTAGCACAAATGCATTCCAAAGAATGCCAAGCTGCCTTGAAATCTTTTCTCTCTGCAAAATGTCTATGCAAAACGGGTGACCTAATCATCACCAAAAGAATTGCAATGCTGGGAAATGCACAAGGACAAGTGGTTGAATGTATTGTGGACTCGAATCACAGACAGAATGTGTTCCAAGAGTATCGCCTCCAGAATCACCAGAAAACGTCCTCTCAATGTATTGGTGTCATAGATGAATCCAAACCAAAAGTAAACTGTCATCTACAGTAATGTTGTAACTGTACCTCCACACAAATGCCGAAAACTGAATCACAAATGAAGTGGCAAATCGAACCAGGCAAAATCGCGATATCCAATGAACATAGAATCTCAATGCAAATCCAGTGTGGAATAAATGCATCCAAATCGGTGCCTGGCCAGAATCGAAATCCCAGCTCCACCAATGCTGAATCACAGCTTCGCTCTGTAATATGAATCTACCAGTGACTTGGGAATCTCCTGGTAGTCGCCCATGAATTTGTCCAATGAAGTCTTCCAGGTCTTGGGAATGAACATGTGGTAATCCCGGTACCAATGGGAATTGCTTTGCTGCAATGAATTGGCAGCGAGCATCAATTCCCCAATCTGGGCCTTGATATTGAATCCGGCCATGGAGCAAATCTCCTGCATCGCCAAGCTGTCTCTTGAATCCCAAATGTAATCCTTGAAGTGAATGATGGGGTCAATGTGAGACCTCACAAATACGTGAGTAAATGAATGCCTCATGAAATCAAGAAATCGCTGCGAATGTGGCCTGAATCCAATCACCACTGGTGTGTCCGCCAAATACTGAATCAATCTGTTCTTTGCATCACCCTCTGGTGCAAATGATCGCTCATAGCTGAATGAATACAGAAAGAATAGCAAAGACGAACGCGGGCTCAAATGGAATCCAGTAAACTGACTGTTCCAGAAACAATGTGAAGCAAGAATTGCAAATGTTCCCTTCATAGCCTCAGGAATGTTACTGGCACGGCCCTCAAAAATCCTCTTCAAATGGTTCCACATTGCTGAAGGCATGGTGAAATACAGCATGAATGGCAACATGCAAAAGTTCAAATGTTGCAAATTCCAATTGGGGTTGAATGGAATCAATCTCTCCACCCTTGGTGGGAATTGTAGCCACAAATGCCTCTCAAATGGAGTATAGGACATACTCCCAGCCGCAATGTTTGGAATGATCCTGATCAGAATCTGCGCACTCCAGGCATCGTCCGCGAATCGGTTCATGAAAATAAAATCCTGGAACCCAAATTGTTCCTGTTGCTGGCCGCTGAATAGAATCTGCCACAACATCGTGGCCGTAATGAATGCCTTGTATTCCGAAAAATTCGTGCGCTCCATCTTCAAATCTCTTGCGAGAATCCGGTGGAAATACTGTCGCGTCAAATTCCGGAATGCGGGCTGTCCATCGCATCGGTCGAAGTAAATGCACACCGAAATGTCAGTCAGAATGTTGAGCAAAACAAATGTTGCAGTCATGCATGAAATGGCTTCGAATTCACTCGTGGCAAAATGTCTTGACTACTGACTAAGTGAAACAGAATCATGTTGACTATCTACTACCTGAAGGGCAAATCCCTAATGTGATGTTATGCCTCTGCAAAATTGCCTTGGCAACATACTTGGTTAAAATGTCAGATGGGTTGAGGGTTCCCGGAATCTTCTTAATCACCAGGGTCCCAGAGGAAACCAGCTCCTGGACAAACAGAAATCGCAATTGGACATGTTTGGTTTTCCGGGATGCCCCAAATCTGACAGCCATGCTCTTGCCTGCAGTTGAATCGGTAAACAGAATGATGTTCACCTTGGGAGCCACAAGGGTTTCCAGAATCAAAGATTTAATGAATAGGGCCTCGGCCGCACCACTTCCAATAGCATAAAGTTCGGCTTCCCCACTTGACAAGGCAATGGTGGCCTGTGTTCTGCTGTGTGCTGAAATGTTGATGCCGAGAATGTTCAATGCTACTCCTGATGTGGACCTCCTGGAATCGGTGCAACCTGCCCAATCGCTGTCCACATAGACCTTTATGTCCAATGATTTCACCTGTCTTCCAATCCGGAAATCAGGTCTCATAACATGGACATAATCCTTGGTTCCACTCAGGTACCTCAACAATGTCTTCAACTTAATCTTGTGCACCTCAGTGGGAGCAACCAATCCTCGTGACAACTCCTTAACAGCATACATGATGTCAACACGCAATGCTGCAAGCCACAACAATTGTCCAACCAATCTCCTATACAATTTATGCTCTTGCGAATTCAACAATTCGTTGTCAAGCAACTTCCGCAATGAATCTCCTCCTGGCGTCTGAGCCGGCTTGCTCTTGGTCATGCCATAGGAATCCAGCATGCGGTCAATGTAATCAGGAGACATGAACAATTCCATGGAATCTGATGTTCGGCGAATCTGACGTCCCAAGAAGGAGACTGTCTTACCTTCACTCAATTCACCTGTCTGCCGAATCAGAAGCACCTTCTTCAAATCTTGCATCACCTCATCAATGTCACGTCGCTCACCTACAAACATCAAATCATCGACATAGACCAATGCCCACAATTTCTTGGTCTTGTGTCGGTACAAATTCGGATCTGACTTCAAACGCTCAAATCCTGCGTCAAGCATGGTCTTGGCTAAATGCTGTTGCCATGCCTTTGGCGAACCTTTCAGGCCATACAATGCCTTCTTCAATCGCCAAAGTACGCCCCCTTGAGGGTAGTACTCCTTTGGAGGAATGACAAAAATCTTCTGCCACAACGTCGCATGCAAGAATGCGGTGGACACGTCTGCAATCACAACATCCAAATTCATGGCAATGGACAACGCAATCAACAACTTCAATGTGGACAAGCTTGGGGTAGAAGCGAATGTGTCATCCTTATCTTCAATGTATTGGTCAAAGCCACGGGCTACCAATCTACACTTCACTTCTGCTCCTTTCCAAGACTTAACCCACTTCATTGAAATTGCTGAATCAACTTCTTCCTGCGTCAAATCCTCGGTTTTCTCTTCTACATACGAATCAAAGTCCTTCATGGAATTCATTTCCTTGTTCATTCCTGCCTCTTCCAAATCTCTGGGGAATTCAGACTCTCCCCACAGAATCGGATTGGCAAATTTCTTCATGTTCCCTAATTCTTCTTCATCCTGGTTTACATGAATGGGCAAGTCCAATGACTCACGCGTGGTGACTGTGGCAATCCTACAATCTTCAACCAATGTGCAACCAAACTCGCATGGCAGGATGGCAGAAATGTAGCTTACAGTAGAATCCGCTTCAGGAATCTCTGCCTGCTCACTGGTTCTCTTAATGCCTCTTGCCTCTGCCAATCTGCGCCTATTGGTTGGAGACTCCGAATGCTCTCCAGGTTCCCTGTCAATGTCCTCATGACCTCGCGTCAATCCTTGGGACAACTGGGCTGACGAATCCTCACCAGTTCCATCGTGATCTGGCTCCTCTGTTTGCTCGTCAGTTGGTGGAATCCCCAAAGGTGGCTGGGGTTCACCTTTCTGGAGCACAGCAGAATCACCCGGAAGGATGAACGAATCCGTTTCGACCTTGGATCCTTTTGGATCCCATGGCAATGCACGCAACCCTTGCATCAAATCTCGCTTGACTTGTGATCCCGGCTGAAGTCTCCGAATGCCTCGCACCTTGTACACAGCATTGGAATCCGCCACAAAATGCTGGTCGGATGTGGTGTCACGTCCAAGCCAAATGCCTGAATGCCACGATGGCTCAGACTTAGGCGCAGGCAATCGGAACTGCACAGACTCGGCAATTCGACACAATGCACCTCCATACTTCTTTCCCCATCGTCGTTCAAATGGAGTGAATCCATCAGACCGATGAAGAAACCTGTTTAGAAGCCACATGGAGTGCTTAACAATCCAAGGAAACAATGGCGAATGCACGCTAACCGACATGCCATACCTATGTTGAATGTCAAGCTTCAAAGCACGAATCTGAGCATACAATGTTGCTTGCATGTTGGAAATGGATCCCTGAGCTTGCTTCCAGCCAGTGGGAGCTTCACGGTATGACAATCCACCAATGTCACCCGTGACTGCCTCGACCAAGGCTTTTAATGAAGCTTCAGGGTCGCACTGAACAATCCCAAATGTCCTTCCAATCTCCAACACGAATTTCCTCAACTCTGCTTGCGCATACACAATGCGTCCTTTGGACGGAACAACGCACGCCAATCCCATTCCACTCAGTACATCAGTGGCCGTGAGCAATGTCACCTGTGTGTCACTTTGTGAATCACCCATAAAGGCGTAATCCACCTGAATCACAGGTTGCCGCACCGAAATGGCACGACTCTGGTTTTGCTTGCTCTTCGACCTGACGCAAATCTCACACCATGATCTGAATGGCAGATGAGTCAACTCATGTTCACGAATCTCATCGTCCGTCGGCTGTTTGGGAACGTACAATCCCTTTGGCCGTTGAGCCGACATTTCCGGAATGTCCGGGTTGCTCTCTTCCAAGAATTGCTGAGACTGCCGACGAAAAATCGTCGCGCCTTTGAATGGCTCAGGAAATTCCGTAGCAGCAGCCTCTGGGTCAGCCCAGTGGTCGTGAATCCACTGGAGTCTCCCGTTGAGGAACACAGCCAATGTGTGCCTCTCGTTCCCCAGCAATTCCTTGGAGGGAGCGGCCGAATCGGTCTCATCTGGCACATACAGACAATTCCTCCACTCATGGTGTATCCTAATGTCAAACTTGGGTGTGAGGTACCATTCATCATGTCCGAATGGTCCTCCTGTCTCCGGGTCACTCATGCACAATCGCCGTTCCACAATTTCCTTTGCTTCTTCCAATTCTCCCGTCGTCAGCTCCTTCACTGACCGGGAATAATCATCCTGGCCAATGTCAGCAGACGGTTGCGCTTTCAAATGCGGTTTCTTTGCTGGCACTGACGCTTCCTGAATGGGAGGTCTTGCAATTGTGGATTGCTTCCCCGTCAATCGTCTTGCCGTCGGCAAGGATTGCAACGGGAATTCTGTCCTTCCCATCCAGTACTGATCCAACGCCCGTTGCGGAGAATCTATCGTCCGCCAATTGTCGGCGATGGTCTCCTCACGTCCATCTTCGAATCGGACGTAAGTTGTGCGTCTGGACGCCACATCTTCCACAGGAATGGGCCTGTCCTTGGTGCCACCTGGCGTGAATAACGCACGCCTTGCGCGCTTGTGATGTCGAATCAGCACAGCGCGTTGCGGATCAAGTTCCCAACTGTCGTTGTGGTAAATGGTGGGCTTAAATGTGGGTGCTATGGTCCCTGAAGAATCTGAACCAAACTTGGAATGAAACTCTTGACACACTTCTTCAAATCGGGGTTTGTCAAATGGAAGAATGTTCGGACCTAGGAAAAGCAGTGAGCCTTTTCGGTGAATACTCACTACCTTACCATTGGGCATAAACAATCCCAATGAGTCTGGTCCATCCAATGCTACGCGGAATCCCTGCAGCAGCAATCGTGCAACCGACACAATCGGATAAGGCACGTCACAAACATAAAAATTCATGAAGCAATCTTGTCCATCCAAGTTCAAGCCAACCAATCTTCTCCCATACATGTTCAATGGCTGTCCTGTGACACTCTTCAATGGTGGGCCATTTCCATTTAATGGAAGCAATGGCCATTGTTCACCAAAGTCTGGCGGACAGCAATGGGCAGATGCTCCTGAATCAAATAGAATCCACGGGGTGGAATCCTCGACTGCTGAAATCAACTGTTCATGCAAGAATGTGTCAACAAACTTCGAATTCAAGTGATCCAAGCCGCAGTCCTTCAAGGTGGTCACGAAATGAAAAGAATCCTTCACTGGGGTTGGTTCATCATACCAATCTAACAAGTCTTGTCCGGGAACAGGGGCAATCAATCCGGCACTCAAACATGGCATGCTATCCAATCCAGTGTCCAAGCAATACATCGACTTAAACAATCTTTCATGCTCTCCAAATGTCATCCAACTTTCACCTTCACCCTCAGACGGACTGCCACGAGTGGCAGGAATCTGAAAGGATGATCCTGAGGTGACCGAATTCATGACAAGTGCAGCAATCAAAAATGATGAGGCCTTTGGCTTGGCCTTTGGCCGAATGGGAGTTGAGCCAATGTTTGGACTCAATCCCGGCGGCACCTGTGTCACTGCTCCAATGGTTCCTTGCTGTGAATCTCCTGCTGGGGGTGGTCCTGCCGATGAAAACGCGGCAGAATCGCATCCAGCAGGAGGCTCTGGAATCTGACTGTCCTGAAACCAATCCCAAGGGTGGTCCCAAGAGTTCACAGAATCCCATGATCCCCAAGACGAATCCCAGGACCAATCTTCTCCTTCATCCCAACTCAATCCAGCAATGTCCCATGAGCCATCAGGCCACGACGAATCAGGCCAGGGCTCTTCGGACCATTCTTCATTCCAATCTTCCTCAATCACTCCGCTCACAGCTCTCTGCGGACATGTTCTGGAAATGTGGCCGCGAGAGCCGCAAATCCAGCAGGTTGCAATCGACCCTTTTCCTTTTCCTTTGGAATCCTTTCCTTTTCCTTTTGGGTCCTTTCCTTTGCCTTTGCCTTTGAAATCCTTTCCTTTTCCTTTTCCTTTGCTGAATGCTCCTTTGTTGTATGACCAATGTGGTCCTTTGGCTCCTTTGAATCCTTTGAATCCTTTGCCTTTGCCTTTTCCTTTGAATCTTTTCAGCGCCCCAATGTCCATGGGTGCTGGTCCTTGGTTGTCATTCCCCGGCATGTTCCTAAGAATGTGCCTGGAATGGTGGTACTGCACAATCACGTTTCGTGTTTGTTCATAGGTCAACAATGCCGAAGCATTGAGCCTCAAATGCTGTTGCAATGGGCCTGTTGTCTTGTTCAAGAGGGTAGCCACCAGAATGCTATCAGGAATGGCTTGGCCGGTTTGAGATTCATATCTGGCCTTAATGGTCTCCCAGGTGTTGAAATCTTGTTCAAATGTATTGGAGTGAAACTTGAATTCCAAAATCTGGCTAAGTAAACTCATGTGCCGTGTTGCGTCCGGCAATGCAAATTTGGAATACAATCTCCTCCAGGTTTCATAACCATTGCAGCCAATGTTCTGCCTGACTACCAGCCTTGCTGAATCACTGCACAAATTTGCTAACAAATAATGCAGCCTTCGGGAATTCTGAATCCTTCTGTCTGTGGCATCCTGGTTACCCGCTACATTCAAATGCGCGTCCTCAATGGGTGTGTCTGCGTTGGCCTCAATGCGGTCCATAATCGTTGTTGAATCTGGCAGGAACATGCTCAAATATGTCCTGAAATCCCAGCTCCAATCTTCCCAGTCCTCTGGCTTGCCAGTGAATTTCCCTGGCATGGGAAGTCTTAGCTTTCCTGCAAAATCCTCATCTTGTCCGAGTGCCATGGCAGCTCTCAGAATCAGGTTTCCCTAAGGTCTCCTGAATCTTCGAGCTCCGCTACCATGGGAAAATCAGAGACTAATCTCTGCTAATCAACCAAGGCAGCAAATGCACCTTTGTCATCTTGAGCCATGCAATGGTAATCAGTATGAATTACATCCAAGTGGGAATGCATGGTGTACTTTCGCACAACCAACCAACCAACCAACCAACCAACCAACAACCAACCAACCAACCAACCAACCAACCAACCAACCAACCAACCAACCAACCAACCAACCAACCAACCAACCAACCAACCAACCAACCAGTCTCCGAGCCGGGGTTAAGCCCCGAGCCGGGGCTAGTAAAACAAAAAACACCGATTCCCTTACCCCCGAGCCAAACAAAACTCCGACCTTTTGAAGATTCTACGGCCAATCCTCTAGCTCCCAAGCCTACAAGGCGGCTCGGACCACCAAAATAGGACCAACCATGTCATCTTAGTCGCTCTGAAGTTTGCACTGGAAACCACCCTTTTGATCCCAGGAACTGGTTGGCAGACCTTCTCCAGAAGTCGCACTTCGATGTGCTCCGCCTCGGGGCACAGCTCCAGCTGCGTCACGATTCCTCGGCTAAAGCAAAGCTGTAGGGCTGAGAGGCAGGGAAGCCAAAAACGAACCAAGACATGCGGAAAGACCACAGGCCGGACTTCGACGCCCGAAATTGAGTTGGCTCAAGAAAGGCGAAGTCAGGTGGCACCGAATTCCAGGTGGCTCATCCCCTCCTCCAATTCCATTTGAAGGGATGGGGACCTCCTGACAAACAGAAGCAGGCCGCAGGGAAATACCATGCCCGTCCAAGCCTCGGGTGTTTTCGCTGAAGGAGGTAGGCATCAAATTCCTGCGTCCACTGGCATCCTCCTTGAGCTCCTGCGGGGTTGAAGCAGGGACACAAGCAACAAGGCTTCCTTTGCCCCCCCTCAAAGATCACAGCAAAGGAAACTCGCAAAAGTTGGTCCAACAGTATGGAATTGTAGGGAAAAGGCCCCGGCTTGTGCAAGTGAATTGCGCGGAGCTCACAGACGTAATCTTATGCACAGTGCTCCATGCCGCTGCCGGTCCTGCAACGGAAGCAACTGGAGCAGAATAGAGTTGATCAGGCTGGTTTTTCCTGCAGACCTTGGCCAACACGGCCAACATGCATCTGGGCAAACTGATCATTCTGATTCACAGGCTGAACAAGAGGAAACCCCAAGTATCGAATTTTGACAAATGCAGCAGGTGAATGGCACAATTTAATTGCACGCACCACCATTACGCTCCCAGGGTTCGTGAAACAAACAACATGAACACCATCCAATTCCAACCTCCATATGAACTAAAGTTCCTGAGGGGCTTAGCCAAAGTCTGTGCGAGCTTGCTGTTTCCCACCAAACCAACCCTTCTACCAAGCTTTAAGTAGCCGGATAACTGGTTCCAGCAAAGGAGGGAAGACCATCCAACGCTTCTAAACCCAAGTGAAAGCGACTCGAACTGCTTGCGGCGTGGGCGACACCAAGCCGCTGAAGACAACAAAGCGCTCTTCCCGGTTCAGCGCCTCCAGGTCTTCGTCAAGAGCATCGCAAAGCTGGCGGATGGCAAACTGCGCCGGCCCCTGGTGGGCCAGCCTGAGCATTTGATCAAGCCGCCGCGCTCATGACTTGAAGCCACTGAGCTGGTGCTGGGCGGGTATCCTTTTTGGGATTAGCCAGGACATAAGCTCCTAAAACTACAATATCGCACTTATCATATACGGCATGTTGAATGGCAACATGGGTGGGATGAATGGCAACATGGGTGGGAGAGTATGAACACCAACATCCCTGCTGCTTCTTAAAAATGGGAATCCCCACAACATGGGCGGCTTTCCCCTTTTCCCTAGAGCGCTCCAAACAGGTACCATACCCTATGCCCCATTCACGCCCCTTCACCCGTCACCCCCAAACCGAAACCGGCCAAAGCGCTGCGCCATGGCCGCCAGATCGTAGAAGAGCTCTCTGGAGCGGCCCAGCAGGTCCTAGCGACTCAGGGGCTCTGGGCTCTCCCCTTTGGCGTCCACAAACAACTCCAAAATGGTTGAGGGTTTCTGGGCTAGTCCAGTTTGAGGACTCCGTCATTTGGAGATCAGCCCAAATGTTGATATGAATAAAACAAATTTACAAGACTTTGTGACCATGACAATTCAAGTTGTTTATATATGTCTATGAAATATAGATAGACAATATCCTGAAATGTGCTGGCAAAACAAACCCAAGCTCTATGGCAAACTTGTGTTTGTGCTGGTTTGCGGATATTGAATGTACCTGTGACCCCCTCCGAACTGGGGCGGGAATGCGGCTTTGCCAGCCCTCAACCAATGATCTGAGTGGCACAGCCCATGTCCTCGACATCGCGGCTGTCATGTGCAAGAGCGTGCGACATCTGCTGCAAGACCGCTGACGAGGATCCTGACAGTGAGTAAGCCAAGCTCACAGGAAAACACCGAGGACCACAAACCGATGCAAAGGGACGGGCCAGGTTTGTGTCTCATGCAATTTTCCCATGCCGAGTTAAGAAACAACCACTGCCAAGAACCTAGCTAAGATCAGCCGATCAATCAAGGCAAATTCAATCCAGTTTCGCATTAACTCAAAGAACACGTCCCCAACTGGTTTGGTTGGGACATGCGAAAACCGCTAGGAAAAGAAATTGACAAGTTGCCCACTGTCCCCCTGAAGTGGCGCCGCGGAGGGGGTGCTTCACAGGCTGGACAACCCTGCCTTGAAGGTGGTCCAGGGAGACAACTTGTCGCAGCCACGTCTGCGCATCGCAGCGAGCCACGAACGCTTGCGCTTGGGCAGATGTTGACAGTTCAGTTGATAATGCCTGATATTATCAGTGATAAGCACGGTGGGTGGACAAAACCCACTTTGCACCGGTTAAGGTGGGTGGAGCCCTATGAAGACTGGGACGCATCACCGAGCCCAACCGGTGCGTGGCGTGGATTTGTCCATGTCTCAAAATAGGCTCAACCCCAAAATGACGGTCGTCATTTTAGTTTCCCTTGGAAACTACCCGAACAAGGGTACCCCCTCCTGGCCCACATCTGGGATGCACAAAAAAAAAGAGATTGTGTGAGTATGCTTCATACTTAGTCTACCATGTCTTTGGAGACCCCCGCCCTAACACCCACTGGACCGCCTGCAGCTGCTGGTTCGCCGGTGCCGGCAGGCGCCGGCACGCAAGCAGCGCCGCGGCCAGCGGGGCGCGGGGCTGGCAGACGCCCGCCAAGGCGCCTAGCCCCAGAAACCGAGGCAAAAAGTCCGAAGTTGAAGCGCCCAACGGCATGCCACGTGGAAAATGGCCGCAATTCGCGATTGATATCAAGTGGTTGATTCGATGGTTGACTACTTTGTCACTGGTGGAAAATCGCACTGATATCAAAAGTGATTTTGAGGACCACTTTGTCACGAAAGGGATTCGTGTCGCAGAAAGTGGCCCTGAAGGCGAAGTTGAACACAACGATGGCCACTCTCCTGAAGGTGTAGCACAGTGTCGCGCTTGGATTTGGTGGATGCACCTATCTTAGTTGCCGAACCACGTGCCGGTACAGCACTGATGTATAACCATGTTGGGGGCACGCGCGTGCTAGGGCAGAAACAGGGATCCGTATATGGACTTGGGCTCAGTTTGTCCACCATGGTTGAAAGGGGCCACTTGAAGCTTCGGTCTAGCAAACTCATGCAGGTGGTATGAAACGCAAAACACTAGACAGTGTCCAGTGTCAAAGCAGGCTTTCCGTGCATGCCCGCCCAAACACCGCAAGTAAATCAGCTACCAACTCTGTTACCCCCGCGCTCGCACATGGCAGCAGCAAAAGGAGTACAATACGGCTCCTTTGGGTGCCTTGTCAACAGTGTCGCTGATCAGTGGTAGTTGTCCCACAATCTGGGGGGGGGGGGGGGGTCATACTAAGGGTTTGTATATGGACGCAGTACTTAACCTAGTCAAACTGAGAATACGAAGAAGGATTCCACTGCTGAAATCAGCCATTCTTGCAGGGGACGATTCCGAGCCACATGTTTCCCGCCTAACAAGTGCCCTGTGGCCCAACTCGTTTTGATCTGCTTTCGGCTGGCCAGGGCGCTCCATAGGTCCGCCGGCACAGGCAGTGCCCGTAGGCTGGCCACCAAATCGAATCCTTCAAGAGCCAAGCCTCGGCAAAGAGCAGCAAAGCAAACTGCCATTCATGGCGTTTATGAGTTTATGGTGGCGAATAACATGCCCATACTTCGCCAACCTGAATCAAGGGATCCATAAGCGGCCACCATCATGATGTCCAAGCTCGGTTGACCAAGGTTAAGGAAACAACTTGCTTGAACTGTTCAATCGCCGCCCAGTCAGTCACTGGCTTTCGCCGCACAATGCCCAGTGTTCCACCGGTCTCAGTTGCAACAGCACGAGGGATCACGATCAATGGCATAATGTATGGTAACCAGCGCTATAGATCAGCTGCAACCATCACTCAACACCGCAAGCGCCGATTCTCACCCATCCAACCTATGTCGACTTTGAACGCGCCGGGCGGGCCCATATAATTGTGCCCTTCTTTTGAGGATACCCTGTTTGTTGTTGGGTTGTTTCAAAGGGAAACCACGTGGAAACCGCCCATTTGAGGATCCACATGACTGGGAGGCCATGCCAGGGGGCCATTCCACTGATCTGCAGCGAGCTGGAGGTCCCCACCAGGCAGGAGCGCGGCAAGGCCAGACAGGAACTGCGAGTTAGCATCCGAACCTCAACGCCAAATTCGGGCCATGGACGCCCCGGCTTGTGGCTTGTGTGGCGGGGGGGGGGGGGGGCAGCTTTGTATGGCAGAATGTATTTATAAACCTCGTGCCAGCTTGGCACGGCCAAGGGTCTTGCAGAGATATTGGCAGTGAGTCAACAGGTGAGCCGGTTCCCCTACAACAGAATCCAGTGCCTGCTGACAACACCGGCTCAAAAAGCGTATGTCACAATTACGAACTGCGGTCCGCTAGAAACCCACGGCACGTGCATGCTAGTGGGAGCTCCCTACACACGATTCTGCCATAAGCTCCCCAAACTGATGGACAGCAAGCAGTGTCAACAGCACAGCTGCTGACATGCAATTCTTGCAACTCTGAAGCTGTTGAAGCTCTTCTTCCACAGCAAATGACACGGACACAAACACCAATGGAACCCCCTGCGCACCCACGCAAGCACTGAGAGACTCACCCACACACGCGTGCAAGCTCCCTTGTCGCCCGTGGACGCACAGCTACACGTACAGCCTCAGTCCAGCCCTTTGCATCATCCGGTCCTCTCTGTTCTCTCAATGGCCTCTGCGTTTTATGTTTCAACGTCAGGTTAAGTATGGCCTGGATAACTTGACGGACGTGAGCCACTGCAAGCCGCCACCCCTGGACACCTTTGCCAGGCTGCCGCGGGTCAGCCAGTGCCGCGCCGCGGGCGTGATCTAGCGACGGCTCAGCAAACTAATTCGTGTAGGAGTCTCAAATGGTTTTGCCCAGTCCTACAACTGCGATGGTGGGCGGACCGAGATTTTGATGCCTTTCCATAGAAGAATGCATAAAGGAAGAACAAAATAAGCTCCACACTGAGGTTGTTAGGAATTCTTGGCCACGAGCCCGTACGATTGAGTCCAAGAATTGGGCGCAGCTCCGGCGGGCTCCAGCCAATCATTCTCTAAACCCGTTTGAAGCTGACAGAGTGGCTCCTTTCGACACCTCCCAAACAGCGTTGCGACAACTAGCTCTGGCGGTTCTTCGTGTCTGTCTGATGATCTTACGATGAACATGTCCTGACCTATGGCGCAGGCTGTGCGGCGTCCAGGCCTTGCACTCCACCGTGGGGTCCGCCAAGAAATGCAGGGCCAAGGACACGCGGATCTCGGAGCTCCTGCCGAACGCTACTCGCGTGGCAAAGACGTTGGTCCCTGCTTCCACCCAGTGCCTGCAGCCAGCACCATCCAAATGATCAAATGATTCCAAATGCCACCAAGCCAAAAGAGCAAATCGTGCCGCAAGCCCCGCGCACACACAAACAAACAAACAAACAAACAAACAACAAAACACACATACACAGACAAACAGACACACAGACACACAGACACACAGACACACAGACACACAGACAGACAGACAGACACACAGACAGGCAGGCAGGCAGGCAGGCAGGCAGGCAGGCAGGCAGACAGACAGACAGACAGACAGACAAACAGACCGACCAACCGACCGACCGACCGTCAGACAAACAAAACACACACAAACATGCATGTAACACCGAGACTCAGAGGCACAGAGACACACTGACACAAAGACACGAGACGCAAACACAAAGACACACCAACAAACACATTCACACATAGCTGGGGGAAGTTTGCGTGCAGGTTGCCCGTCCCGGGGTCCAAGCCGAGGCAGGTGTAAAGCTGACTCTCCGGCCTTGGTTGCAACAGGTGCAACTGCGTGGTTGACACAGGAATTGGATCATGTGGGTTCCCTTAACCAAGGGTGTCCTTTGGTTTGCCATCAAAACAAGCTGAAAGGGGGGCCCGCAAATCAGCCCACGCACATATGTTAATAAATTCACAGGAAACTGCAATTGATTCGTACCTAACTCTCTAAATTGGTTGGACGCCATAACTGCTCACAACGTGACTTTTTGATTCACCATTCTGTGTTCAAGGGATCTACTGGACGTTGCATGTACTTGCAACATGTAACATGTGCATATATATATATATGTATATATATATATATATACATATGACAATGTATGAATACACGTGCATAAATGTTTGCATGGCACGTGCATGGAACGCTGTGGCACCGGCAAAATGAGCGTTTTGCCAGGTTGGAGGGGTCCCCGAATTTCGACTCAACCCCAATAACGCCTTGATGCCACACGTCGTCGCTTGTTCAGGAATGCAGGCCTCAGGCCTGCTTTCCAGGAAATGGACCACCGGTTTGTCAGAGGCTGTGGGACTGACCCTCTCACCCACAAGCATCGAAATGCGCAAACCCAGCTTGAAGACTTGGCCACAGCCATTTGCGCCAGCCCACCCTGAGCCCTGTGCAGACACCTCGCAAAAACTGGCCGCAGAATCTGCATACATCATCGTATGTGTATATATTAATATATGTATATAATCTGTACATGAATTATGATGTGTACGTGTTCCGCCCCGTAGGTGTACCCCTCAACATAGGGCCCCTCGCACGGTTCCCTTTCGGAGGGGCCCAATTCAAGGGGCTCGCAGCTAGCGCTGGTAGACAACCTGACTATCCGCCCTAATGCGAGCAGCTCTAGTCTCAAGGAGTTCTCGGCCGCACTGGACGCCAAAGTCAGGGCCACCGCCAAGAATTGCTCCCCTCGGGCGCGAAAAGCGGAGAGCTTCGTGTTTTGAGGGTGCCCCTTTTTGAGTTTAGGGCTCTTTTGAAGGGACGCCAACCCCAATGGGTGGAATACGAGCAATGACAGTTGTTTCAAAGAGAAGCCTTTCTGGGGGTTTCTTTCAAAGACAAAGGAACACCAAATGAGGAAGACCATATTTATCTGTTATTGCTGCGTTTCAAAACATGGGCAATTTGGAGCCCAGCTCATTCAGCTGTCTGGTCGCCAGCTCCCCAATCGCCCCAGTGATGGAAGAAAAAGAGAGACGCGTCCTTTGGATTGACCAAACAAGGAAAAGCGCTTAGGGCTTGAAGATTCTGGGCTTCAGGGAGGGCACATTGGCAACTTTGAAACTCCAAGCACCAAAGGCGGCGATACATGTCTGATCTTTTGTACCCATAAGCCACAAATGGAAAACACGCAGGGGGAATATGCTATCAGTTTAAGTTTGGACAAAAAGCAACAAAAAACGTGCCAATTACCTGGGCAGAATCACCCAAAGCCTCAGTTCAGTGTCAAGACTCGGTTCTGCTCCAGGTCTTGTAGCCAGGTTTCCTGGCCTGCACAAGAATCTGGACCCCCAAAACTGCATACTGGATTTAACATTGACGCCTCCACATGCATGACATCCAGGACTCTAACAGGATGCCTTGTTTTATATTTTGGGCTTTTGTCTGTTTGTTTGTTTGTTTTTTGTTTTTTTTATATATTTGTTTGGGGGGGGGGGAGACAATCCTTTTCTTGGGGCAAACGAACGTCACCATTTTGGTGGTCCATATCCGAATTTTGAGGCCAACCCATCTGATTTGTGGCATGTCACCTACATGTGAGGTGCGGTGTGCATCCGTGGGTCGCACCGCGCTCGTGCGAAGAGGGGAACCATTTAGCACACCCCAAGCCCGGCCTGAAGCCACGTGAAGCCAGAAGAAGCGGCCCAGCAGCGGCGCGACGTGCGACAAAGCCTGGCACCCGAGCACGTGAGGCGTGAGCTGGGCAGGCTAAAACCAGGTTTGCAGGTGCAGACCAACCATGCCGCTGAATGGCACACTTACTCATTTCAGCTCTAGAATTTGCTGGGACCCTGCAACAAAAAGCCAGAAAGCAATCCTACATTCAACCAAGTGAGCACGAAGGCAACCAAAGCAAAGAAAAGGTTCCCGCTCCGCAGCAGCCAGAATCAATCGTAGTCAATAAACAAAGTCAAAGGGCTGGTGAAACATTCAGCTTTCCTGTGTGAAGGCTCTACAGGCAATCCAGGTAGCGCAGAACAACCTTCATCAACCTGCACACCTTCGCTGACATTCAAACGAGATCATGGCAATCCTTGAGGGGTTGGACCCTGCACACATGCTACCATTGAAATCAGAAGTTTGCGATCTCCGCATCCACTTAACAACGAAAAAGTACAGTACCCCACCCCATACTCCTTGGCAACCTTCGACGTCTGAGCAATGCTTGGCGTCCTTTACTGCAGCGCGTTCTCATGTGCGTGAAAACTCTGAAGTTCAGGACCTTTTGCAAAAGTGTGGTTTTCCGGGGTCGCTATCATGAAAAAAAAACTGTTTCCGAATTCAGAGCTGCTTCCTAATTCTGCGCAAGCAGTTCTCCATTACATTAGAATTGGCAAACCCAGCCCAAGCCAGACCCGAGATCTGAGAGACCCCCCGCCCAACCCCACCCGGACCCGCCCCGTTTTAGTGGCTGGTGGTACTGTTCATGTCAGCTTCAAACATCCGCCTCTTTTCGATGGAAGTGGACCGAGAAGCCAGAGAGCAGTCTCTCCACCTGTCTATGGGAGGGCTCACTCGCCTGTGCTGCCCTCAAAGCCGCGTTTTCACTGTCGGCCATGGCCACCGACCACAAGGCCTAGGCTCGGCGAGACGCGAGTCGCGAGTCGCGCCGAAGCGGCTTCGCCTTCCCAGGGAAGACAACATTTTGAGACAAATGAACAATTCGTCAACCTCTTGCACTCCTTTGTGCACTCGCTGCTTTGTGCGCCTCTCTAATATGAGGTGAGGCGCATGTGCAAAGAACCACAAACCTGACGGAGTGGCGTGCACATGCATGCGGTGTTTCGATGGCAAACCACTATGGCAGGTTTCTTAAGCCAAACTTACCTAGCTTGTTTTGATTAGAACCATCTCATGAGAAAAACACAGGATCTCAACACAGCTCAGCAGCAAGGCGGTGTGCTGACAGCGCCACCAGCCAAAGCCTTGCCAGTTCTGCCGGTTCCGCATCCTGTCGCAGCTTCTGACAGCATGCCCCGCATGTGATGTGGCATCTTATGTTCCATTGACCTCTGACCACTTCATAGTGCATGATCCAGCCCCCCTGTGCAGGAAGCGTGGCACAGCCAAACCAACGCCTCGCTAGGCATTAGTGGGGTCCCTGAATGATTCATCCCAGTTGCCCAGGGGGATGCACCTGTTTGAACCAACAAACAAGGGCCCCCTTTTTGCCCAATAGATACGGGGCAAGTCAATGTGCTACTTCTTCGGCTGTTGAAGTCAGAAACCGTTGAGGTCTGTCGGTGAAGCTAAACGCAAAGCGAGGTATGATGCTCAGCCGTAACCTCTCAGGTGCTTCCGACCTGCTCCTCCCGAATCAGCTCAATGATCTCTGCAGCAGCACGCCGAAGTTCGCGAGCGCCTTCCGCAAAGCGATTCAAAGGCGGAGCAAACTAACATCTATCGTCTCTGGTAGCTCAGGGACATCTAAGCAAAAACAAGACCACACCAAGGTCAAGGAGGTTCTTTGCCAATCTGGCGCATCCGTTTGTTCTGAATGTCGCTACATGCTGCGTCACTTGGCCTTGAGGGCTAGGCGCCAATGCCTCCAAACTATACCCGGCACGTATACAGCCATATTATGGCAAAAAGGGGGCATGGTGACACAGTGTGTTGTTTTGTGTTGTTCTCTTTTAAAGGGGGGTACAACTGCCAGGGTGCGCCCTCACAGCTCTCTGGAAACCGAGGCTTGCCTTCCCGCACCAGCTGGGCGTGAGCCGCGCTAGGGCGGGCTAGATAGACTTCCTGAGTCCCGGGAGCCTTTTGGAAAATGCAAAATGGGTCCTTGCCAATGGACCCTAAGTCCTCAAGACTTACATGCTCGAAGGATGAGGGTACAAAAAGAGGTCTGCTTCCTCTTTGGGTTCACTCTGACATTTGCCATTTCCCGCCATAAAATCAAAAACTCAGGCAAACGGGTGGGTTACCCCCTCTCCTACAGGCAATTCAGCTCTGATCGTTGAGTCTGCCAATGTCCTTTCAGGGTTCCAAGGTCCCAAATCCCAAAGTCACCTCTTCAAGCAACTCCCCTAAGTCAGCTAGGACAGGTGATTTCTGAACTGAATCAATAAAGTAATGGATCAATAAACCCCTGAACTTTACTAAGTTGTTCTGAATCCTTCGGAAAACCGCTCGCCAGGCGTCCATCTCCTCTGCCAGCTGCCGCTGTGCCACGCGGGCCCGGCGGGCCAAATCCTCGCTGCGCTGCTGGCGGATGGACTGGGACAGGCCCTGGCCGCGACTCCACGAGGTCCAGAAGCCCGGGCCAAATTCTTGTCATTGTATTTAGCCGACCCTAAAATCTACCATGTTTTCTGAGACCGCACATATTCAAAGAAATCAGGGCATGGCAAAGCAGGGCGACTTTAAACACGATACAAATTATTCAGGGCTTGAAACTCCTTCCCAACTTAGGCTTTGCATGTTTTGAGTCTCGCCTGAGACTGACGCCGGAAATTAGGCTGCGCACCTGCTACTCAGAAGTCCTTTGAGAGTTGCATCAGATGACGCCTTATATACCAAAACAATGAACAAACACGTGCCATTGCAAACTTGCCCAAACCATCCACTGATCACTTTAAGCATAGCAGGGTGAAGCTCTTCGACCGAGCACGCTTGAAAACTTGATGATGTTGTTTCAGAGTCAACTTTGCCAAACCCTACCTCCAAGCAACTCGCATCTCAAAGCGAGTGGCATCTTTTGGAGGACCTTCTTTTGCCTGGTTTTGAAATAGAAACCTACAGGAGCCCAACCATTTCGGTTCTTCCCCCATTTCGAGACACCCAAAAAAGGCGCCTGCAGTGCTGCCTGCACGCTCTGCTGGGCGCTATGGAGCTCAATGGCCACTCGGCCCAGCTGGGTCTCCAAAGAGCCCAAAGACCTTCCCGGGCGTCCGCTACAAATCGTTGGGCCCACTCCGCTTTAGAACTTCAGGGCGGATGCATGATGGACCGATAAGTGGCAGCTTTCGAAATACCATCCCCATGACAACAGCAAGACCGACCAAAAAGCAGCAGCAGTCAGCCCCTTGTTTGCCAAGGAATCTTGAATTGAGGAAGCTCCAGGCAAGCGCTACGGGTTGCAGCTGCAAACAGTGTGGGGGGTTGCACTGCCGCTGACGGCTGTTGGTGCAGAATTGTTCTTCTTTCAAGTTGCGCTCGGAGTGAGAGGGAAGCAGGCCTCTGCTGCCGGCCCTTCAAAACACGGCTTCCCAGAGCAGAACAGCGCTGTCTGGCAAAATCCCGACGCTGCAGGCCTGCTGGTATCGTTGGCGTGCTCGGTGAGTTGCTGCGACACGCGGGTGACCTTAGGAACGAAGTGTGCATGTGGCATGGTGTAAGTCAGTATCCCATCCTGCCCGGAGAAACGCCTTTTCTTGCGAGTAAGCGACTCTCCAAATGCAACCCTCTGCGACCCCTTTGGTGGCAGCAGAGCTGCAACTACTTTGCTCAACTCAGGCGAGCAAATGCGCCCACCTTTCAGGGACACGCAATGAGTTCAGCCATCGGACCCCGTTTCCTTCTTCCACCGGCAACAGGCAGCTCAACCAAAACAGTGAAGCAAAGCGAAGCGAACATATGATTTGCGCCCGCTGTTGCAGAAGCAACCACTTAGGGCCCAGAATCGCCAGTTGATTTCCCGTTTCTGCAGAATGTTCAAGCACGAAGAAGAGACTCACAGCGGGGGCCTCCTCTGTTTTGCCTTGTGGTCCCCCCCCCCCCTGAAATTTGTTGTTTGCACGGGCGTCCTTTCCGAACCGGTTGGGGGCTTAAAATCTGCCCACACCTCAGTCCAGGGGTGGCGGTACGGCACCAAACGCTCGGCCCCGGCTGCGGCTCCGGCTTCGCTCCTTCAGCTCTGAAGGCTCTGGCTCTGCCTTTGGCTCCGCCTTTGGCTCCGCCTTTGGCTCCGCCTTCGGCATCTTCGCAGAGTCGCCAACCTGCGCAAAGTTGGACGCCGACGCAAGGACTCAAACACAGAGTGTATTTGGCTGACCTAAAATGGGTTCAGACAAGTGAATTTCCGCGCAAGCTGTGATTTCCTGCTCTCTCTCTCTCTCTATCTGCCGTTGCATCCAAAGATTTACACAATCCAATTCGTGTCATGCATGACCGTCCATACTATTAAGGTCATTTGAAGCAGGAAGTCTGCATGCGCAGCCTTCTTCCACCATGTTACCCTGTCGATGTCAATGTCTTCACTGCTCACGAAGCATTTGGGCTTCGCCATCTGTGCTTAACATTGCTTCTCCAGCGTCGCGCGTTTCCTTTGACATCCTCAGGCAAACAAACGCTCCCCGCGCCCAGCGCCTCGGCGGTCTCGAAACTTTTGCAGCCCCCTACATGATTTCCCGTCCACCCAGATCCCGGGCAAATCCACGGGGCAGGAAAGGAACCAACTCTTTGGGCCTGGTAATTCCACGCCATTGCAAATGTGGGAAGCCCGACATGTCACCCGGCCTTCCGGTAGTATTGCGCGAGGCGCTCCAGCAAGCGGGCGCCCGGCGCCGGGGTGGGGGGATGGACCTGGGGCGTGTAGAAGGGGTCCAGCGGTCGATAGGGCACCCAGGCGGCGTGCAGGTCCTCAAGGGCCAGAACAGCCCAAAAAACTCTGTCCTCTTTCGGGTTCTGAACAAATCGTATTGACTCTTGGAAGGGTTCCTTTCTGGGGGGAGATCCAAATCTGTCTCCTGAAGGCATGTGGGAGCCCAGAGTTTGATATGAGGCCTTGCGGCTGCTAAGCGTAGCTTGCTCACTTTCATCACGCTGCAGCGTTCGCCTCTAAATCTCTAAGGAAGATCGAAGCATGTCAGCCACGAGCCTAAAAGCAGATTGGAGAAATTGCGAGCACAGGCAGGATAAACTAAAGAAAAACCGAAGCCGACTTGTGGCTTTTGACGGATGCACCCACATTTGAAAAACTCAGCCTGTCAGCCCCCTTCCCGGCTTGTGAGGAGAAATTTGGAACGGGTTCCCACACACTTTCCAAAGTCCTAGTAAACTTAAAACAACAAAAACGATCCCGTCGACGGTATTTTCGCATCAGCCTACCAACAGGATTCACAGGATTCAACCCCCTCCTCCAACATAGACATGCTCCATGCATCACGGATCCACAGCCCAAAAAAGAGGATCTCCCAACAAAAGCCCTATAGCTTGGTGAGACAAATATTGCACCCCAATCAGTGAGCTCGCCGTAAAATCGGCAGAACCTGCACCCGCACTTTAGCCCCATGCATCCCTGTCCTTGCCACGCCTGGACACTTGGCGCAGCATGGAGGCCATGATGCCCACAGGCACCGTTTCAGGATTCTCCGTTGCTGCGGAGGGCAAGGCCAAGACACCGGAAGGCAAGGCCAGGGTGCCTGGGGCAGTGAGTGAAGATCTGGGGGAAAAATAACAATAAGTTCAAACGAGCAAAGCTACACCGCACACACACAAAAAGCAAACAGAACAAGCAAACAAACCATCAAGCCAAACCAAACCATCAAGCCAAACCAAACCACAACAAACAAAAACAAGCAAAAACCGCATATACACAGGCAGCCACACAGACAGACAGACAGGAAAGACAGGACAGACAGGACAGACAGGCAGACAGGGAGAGAGACAGACAAACAAACAATCAACCAACCAACCAAACAAACAAAACAAACAGTCAAGCAACAAAAACACTGACAAACCAACCAAACAGAACAAACAGACAAAGAACGACAAAGAACGACATCAAAGAAAGACATAAATACATACACAAAGGAATGCATAAAGAAACAAGTAAACAAAAAAAAAAAGGAAGGAAGGACTAAAAACGAAGGAAACAAAGACAGAAATAAAGAGCAAAAAAACAAAAAACAAGGTTGGCAACCAGCCAGCCAGCCAGCCAGCCAGCCAGCCAGCCAGCCAGCCAGCCATCCAGCCCAGCAGAAACAAACAGGTAGGCAGACCAACGCAAAACAGTACACAAACAAACGCCTTAACAAACAAACAACCAAAGAAATGCAAACAAGCAAGCAAAGCGGCAAACCAACAATCCAGCAAACAAGCAATCGAGCAAGCAAACAAGTAAACACACACACACACAGTTTGAACATGCAATCTGTGTCGGCTGCAGCTGGTGTCTAGCACTTGCCACTTCTTGTCTCGTCTTACTCAAGCATATCAAGCATCTGCCCTTTCAGTACGGGATTTGCATCCCAAGACAGAAATCGCTTTTCCCCTGAAGGCACAGCAAAGGAAGCGCCCTGCCTGCGGCCTGCGGCAGCCCGTGCACCGCACCAGGTGCCAGGGGCACAGCAAGCGCCGCCGGGACCATCGGCGCAGGGATCTGCGTCCCATGCGCGCCATGGGCCGCATGCAACGTGCCATGCGGAACAGGCCCGGGCATCACGCCAGGCGTCCCAGGGTTCAATGCGCCTAGGGCTAGGCAATCACAATGATTGAACATGCTGAACAAACACTCTTGGATCTTACAATGGATAACTGTATTGAAGTTTTCCGGTTGTCCCTTGAAATTGGGCCCATGGTCTGGGTGGTTGAAACCATCTTTGCTCAACCCTGCCTAGAATGCTGCCCACAAGGCTGTGCTGCTGCATCTGCGACATGGCCATGCCTCGGCGGGAGAAGCCGCTCAACCTATGGAAGCTGACCTATAAGGCTCCTGGACGGTGGCGCATGAATGTATGTCTAGCTTCGGAGCGCCTTCCCATGACTTGTGCCAGTCGTGACTTGTAAGCAGTGGAAAGACAGCAAGGCTAGCACACACGCATTGAGAGCAGGCAGAGCAGGCGTGATGCCGGTGGCATGCGAGACGGGTAGCAGCGGGAACGAGAGCAGCTGCAAGCTATCGCTATGATGATAGGTGCGTTTATGAGCATGATTCTGTTGTTGGTTATGATCACGGGATTCTGGAAAGGTGTGGGGCAATGCACCGCAATTCAGCATTTCGAGCACCTAATATATACTGTATACATATGCACGCACTGATCGGTCAACCAATAGAAAGCAATGATCCTTGACGCGAATTGAGTACAGGAGAGCAAATCAACTGCCCAGCAACCCAGTAGTGGTTGATTTCCCAAAAAGTACATAGACATAAAGCCCATTGCCGGCCCAGGGCGCCCATCTGAGCGCCCACTTGCTGCAGGAGTCTTCCGGTTGGCGGTGAGGGCAAATCTTTGGCGCTCATCAAAACGCTCACATCCGCAGCCTCCTGGCTGCTCAGCACCGCCTTTTCCACCCACATGGCCAGCAGCTTCCGGATCTTTGCGCAGCCTGGCAAGAAGTAAGCAGCTTGCTATGCGAAGGATGCTATGCTTCGATTGGCTGCCCTCGCGGGCTAACTCCGACAACAGAATGCTGCAAGGGTCCACCCGCATCCCAAACATCCTTAGGCTAAAAGACCGACAACGGCAAGAAAAGGGATCCAGGCAAACACAAGGCAAGACAAAGCAAAAGCAGCTTCAAATCACGCAAGAACATGCACACACTCAGGCAACAAACAAGGAAGCAGCACAACAAGCAGGCAATCAGGCAATCGACAAGCAAGCAAAGCAAAGCAAAGCAAAGCAAAGCAATTCAATTCAATTCAAAGCAAGCAACACACACACACACACACACGGCAAGGCAAACCAAACATGTAACAAGTGGCCAGCAAGAAAGGTGTGCATTGCGACATGCGGGTCTGTGATTCCTGGGAGATGGCTGAATTCGCCGTCCTTCGCTGTCCGGCATCACCGACTGGGCGATCTGAAAGGTGGGGCGCACGATCCACACCAGGCAGGGCTTGAAGGCGGCGATGAGCGGCTTCACGGGGTCCTGACGCCCAGCCTCGTTGATGAAGAGGTCATGCAGCAAGTACCTCAGCTGTTGTTATTTCAAGTCAGTCAGCCCCTCACTCCTTGGCTTTTGCCTGGTGAGGTGAGGTTTCGGGAAAGCGCCGCGCTGAGTGTCACAATCGTTGTGCAGATTGTTCTGCATGGCTAGCAACGCTTTGTGGCTCCTTTGGCAAACACCCTGGCATCGCGCACCCCTCCAATGCAACACAGGAGCAGGACGTGAAGTCGGTGCAAGCTGCTCGACAAGAACACGACGCGTTTCATCATGTTGCTTGCGATCACTGGGGCCATGTCCACGTGCGCTTCGATCCAACCTCTGCCTTTCGCAATTGCCTCTCCTCGGGAAATGCAGCAACTGCCAAAAGGAATGCAGTAAGTAACCTCCAAATATGCGTGGAAAACCATGCAATACTCCCTGCCGCTTCAACATCATTTCTAAATGGCTGCAAGTATAGAAGTGATTTGGTGAACCCGGCGCCACAGCCGCGTAACTTCCAGTCAGTGCCGCTGGCGAACAAAGGAGGGCCAAACTCTTTGCAACTTTGCCGACTGCGTTCACCGCTTTGGTGCCATCATGCCTCCTTGCCCCCAAACCCCATCTGAACGTTGCTTCACACTTTCCAAGCTGCTGGAGGCACTCCTCTCCAGGGAAGTCAGAATCTCCGTAAGCTGCCGGTCGTGCCTGGCGTTTAGCGGGATAAGCTCGTGGAAATCGGACACTCGCTCTGGCGTGTTGACTCATCAACCGAAATGGGGGTTCGTATGTCTTGCTCGGAGTCACAACCAACCAGCCAACCAGCCAACCAACCAAACAACCAACCAACCACCAAAGAAGGCGCCGTCCAAACACAAAGAGGCGCAGTCACATATGTTCGGGATCCCGTTGGTGCGTTTGAGGCATTGCCCGGCGCAAGTGTGGACGTTAAAGCTGCCCCATTTTGCAGGGCGCGAATGGGGGGGGGGGTTGGGGGGGGGACCCCGAAATTGCATATATATATATATATATGATTTGTCCAGGTCCCCCACCCCTTATGAGTGGGGGATCCCCCATTCCAGAAAAATGCAGAGAGGGGGGGGACCTAGGTACCCCGTGCATTTGTGTTTTATGCATTCTAAAGCGTGCATCTTTGCAGGCCATGCCTGGTATGTTGAATGCGGTGCCTGCCGTTGATTCTGCGCCTGGACTATTGAAAGCTGTGCCTGGCATGTTGAAAGCTGCGCCTGGGATGTTGATTGTGGTGCCTTGGCTATTGCAAGCTTGGCATGTCCGTGGCTCGCTTTGGTTGGCGGTTGCCTGCTGTTCCTGGGATGTTGAAAGCTGGGATGTTGATCGCGGTGCCTCGGCTATTGAAAGCTTGGCCTGGGCTGTTGACGGCGATGTTTGGGATGCTCTTCGGGCGCTCTTCATTAAAAAACTTGAGTTCGTCTTGTTTTTCTGTCAAGGTCTATTTCGCGTCACACACACAAAGGGGTGCGTCAACCTGCACTTTGGATATGGATAGAAAGACCACTCAAACCGATTTTAGCCGGCTGGTTGGGTTTGGACTTCGATTTGGCTTTGGCGACTTCAAACTTGGCACAGGACCTGATGCGTGTCACTCTAGCTCGTCTAAGCTAGTGAATTTGCGGGAGCATGCGGGAGTGGGTGTCTTTCTCCTCCAAATCGTGGCTGGCCGGCTGGGCCCCAGAAATTCTTCATAGGTTCACACATGTGATGTGGATAAACCAGCAACTGGTGTGAAAAGGATTTTGTTGATCTCAGGAGACACTCCCCACCAACATAGTCCGATGGAATCCCTTTCAAACAGACCAACACCGCGTTCTGCAAACGCCGCCGGCGCCGCTCCGGGATCAATGGCATCACCTGAGGGGTGGGCCAGCGCCGCATGAGCTCCTGTCGGGCAGCATGGTGTCTCAGCCCCGGATTGGGCGTGCGTTTTGCTTTGGTAGAAGGACTTGGTGCCGAAGGGAAGCCAAAGCAATGGAAGAAACGAGTGTTTTGGGCACCTTCGTCCTTCGTGGAATGTGGAGCGATCACGACATGGTCCTAAAGCAACATTACCGAACTGTGGCACGAGATGACACCCAAAGCGGGTTCTGCAAGGGATCACCGTGAACATGTATCAGATCATCGTCCTGATGCAAAAAACAAGCCGGCATCAGCAGTGAAGCGAGATTCCAGGCAGTGTGTGAAACATCGTGACAAACAGCGTGATAAACAACGTGAGAAACAACACGCAGCAACAGCACAAATCCCAACAAAACATGCGGCAACAGTTGCAAATGCAAAATCCATGCGGGCAAATGCAGTGGGCGCAAACACAAACAGGAGCACATGCTGGACGTATTAAAACCGCGGTTCGCCGGCAACACACCACGAGTCCCAAATCAATGTAGCAGACAGAGATCATACTGAACAGGGTGGGTATCCAACCAAGGCCAGCGTTTAGGATAATGCATGACCGGATTTTGATCGCTGCAGGTCACTGGGCCCTTGCTGCACAAGCATACAACAGCTGGCAATCCGTCCCAATAACTAGTTGCAAACCACTGTTTGCCCCAAGTGTTGTGCCCACTCTCAAGCTGCTCCACTGCCCGTTTCCGTCTGCACATGCTGCTGCAACTCGGGGCTGTCCTCCAGGTCGTCTGCTGTTGACTCCGGTGCTGAGGGTGCAGAGGGCGTGTGGTGAGTTGCCAGCAAAGCCTGACCCCACAGACTTTGAGCTGCGCCTCTAGGAGTTTAACCGCTGCCAACGGCCACAAAAGAAGGCGACCACATAAACCCCGCTGCCAAAACCAAAAAGCAGACCCCCCTTCCGAATGCAAAAGATCCTCTGCAGGGGTGCAGGTTTGGGGTGCCAACTCCCGTGTAGGCCGGGGGTCCCCGAATGCGGCTGGAGGAGAGGTTGGTGGGAGAAATCGCTGGTTTAGTCTTGTTCTAAACTTGGCCTATTCAACTCTTGTATTGGGTCCGCCAGGGTGTTGAAAAGAACATTCAGGGACCTTAATAACTTGCGGGAGGAGATCACTAAACGCGAATGCACAGACAGTGTTGTGTGCAAAGCTTGCTGCAGGTATCGTGAGCAGACAATCGCAAGGCACGGTGGGTTCATATTATGATTGAACACCCCTCTAATCCATCAAGCAAACACTGTCAAAAGATACGCTCCAGCACTCTCAAGCTGAGACTGAAGTATTTACGCTGTTTGGCCGGCCATGACGGCATCACACAAACTGCTAATTGGGGAAGGGCTGCGAGCAAAACATGCACTGGAAATTGTGATCTCCTACAATCTCCTGGTACCCCGCGCCTGGTAGTACTCTGAACCCTCTCCGCCAGCAAGGAACTGAAACTGCGGATTGTTGGCGTTCTTGCTCCTTTGCAAATAATGCACGCCAGGCAATGCACGTCCATTGCCACCTTGCCCACAGGTTGAAACTTCAAAACACGTGCTGTCAAATTCCAGCCAGCTCAAATCGCTCTTTCAGGGCATTCTGCTCAAAGTGCCAATTGAAGCAAAACGAGCAGGAACTTTCCCCATTGGCACCTGGGGGTCTTCCTGTTTTCCCTGCGCTCCTGACGGTGCTTTCAAAGCCCTGGCCATTCTTGGCCACGTGCTCTGCCATGATCTCCTCAGCTCAGTCGAGTTCCCCGCCGGGGGTCCGCCTGAAACACTTAGAGGCTTTTGGTGTTCAACCGAAGGACTGGCCCAAGCCCTGGCCCAAGGTGGGCCACGCATTCCAGAAAGTTTTCTTCTTGGGGGTGAGCCCTGATCACTGGACGTTCTGTGTCGGCGATGGCCAGCAGGCCCCGGCCCGCCATCCACTCCATCGAAGCCCCCACAGCGTCCCCGCAAACAACCCGGAGGGTTGGGCCAACTAGCTAAACGATACTAAATTCCACTGTTGATTGATGTGAATTGATGCGGCTTAGTCAACTCCTGGCTCCTTTCAAGGTCCATGGCAACTTGTCTCCCAGCCCTCAAGCCCTCGCGCCAAGATGCCACGCGCTTTTTAAGGTCTGGCGCGAGGCACAACGAGGCAGCAGCGGCAGCGGCATCCATGGCGTCGACGCTTTGGTCAACGGGAAGACCAACCAGGAGAGGTCAAACTTCCACCCTAAGGGCAGAGACGTGCTCCGAGCTTTCTTGAAGTGCTCAGCTGCTCCTCAAACTGAATGCCTTCACTTGGACGCTGGGCTGAGGTTGGCAGCCAGGGGCTGCAAATGGAGCACGGCTAATTTATCATGTTCTGCTAGCTGTCGTAAGAGCGTATGCCTCGGTACTGAGTTTTACGAGGCATTGCTCTGGGGAGTTGGGCTGCAGCCAGCTTTGCCTGCTGATTTGCTAGCAATTGCCCTCTGCGGGTTGTGGTTTTGATGTGGGTTGCGTCCCCAGAAACAGCTGCAGCGGCAGAGGTTCACGCGCGGGCGCCGCAGTATGGAACCGATATGCCAAGCCAGGCTTTACCGCATGAGTGGGCAAGTGCAACTTGACTGAAGATTTCAACTGCTTCTAGCGTCTTCTAGCCACGCTTTGCCGCATGAGGTACGTCATCAATGCACAAACAACAGCTGGTGGGGAAACAGCAAGCGATCAAAGGGATGCGCCAAAATTGTGTCCAAGGCACCTCCTGGGCGACGCAGTAGCAGCCAATCGCGGACACAGCAGCGCCCAGAATCTGCGGAAGCACCAGGCCTTGAGAAGGGTCACCAACAGGCCATCCGGACATTCTGACCAAGCTGGGAGGGCCCAATGCTCATCCGCAAAGAAATGCGATTAAAGCCCTGCCGCAATCAACTAGCTATGGAGACCACTCTTACAAGCCGGTCCCCGCGCCAAAAGGCTGTAAAACGTGATGTGCGCACAAGGCGCTCTCTGAAATACCCCCACCAGCGTTCGCAAAGCAATGCATACATTAACCAAGGCTTTCATAGCTGTTTCTCCGCACGTTGCCCACTTGTCCATTGCAAGGTAACGTTTGTTGAAACCTGCCCTTGTACTTGGGAATGTTCCCAACCTCAGCCTTCTGCGGCGCTTACCGTCTCTGGTGTTAGATCTTCTACCGCAGAAACCTTCACCACCAGCTGGCCGTGTCTGTCCATCAGTGCCAGGCCGAGCTGCCTGCAGCACTGATGCCCGCAGAGGTCGCCACTTCCAACGGGGCGGCCTCCGTCTTGGCCGTTCCCCAATCTCGGAAAATATTGAACAAATAAAACACACCCCTGTTGGGAAACAAAACATTGCTTGTTTCAAACCTGTGTTGATTGTCATTCTTCTTTGCATGGCCTTCAAACTTATTGTCCAAACAAGTTTTGGTAACCTCTGCTGAGTCATAGGCGGTGATGGGCGAATCTGTCTCCTAGTGACTTGCCACGGATCCTGGCAGATCGGAGCCTCGCAGTCTGTCCAGTTGCCACTGTTGCGCTAAAGGGTGCTCTCAAGATGCTCAGCATACGTGTACGTGACACGGACCCTGCAAAAACATTGGTGAAAACGGGCCGTGGTGCGTGGGCTGTTCTACTCCGAGAAATGGAGTCCAGCTGGTCCGCACCCGTGGGTCGGAGGTTGGGGCTCTTTGACACTGTCTCCGCAAGATCAGAATCGTAAGAATGTCAAGAGACCTAGCAAGCACATGTTTTGCCTAGGAATGGAGCCTCCCTTCACCTTTTTTAGGTCCCGCGTGAATTTGTAGGGGGAACGGGGATCTGCTCGATGCTTCGCAAAGCATGTGTTCCCAACAAAAAAGGCAATTGGTTTCTGAATTTGTTCGGAGGAAGGCGCGCAATTGCAGCGCTTTTAAGTTGTGCTCTCGTTTGCGGATATTTGCGCTCGCTTTGCAGATGTTTGCGCTCGTTTTGCGCTTCGATTTCTGCACACTCCTTTCAGCGACCGATCATCTTGGAGGACCGATCAACTTGGCTTTGGGGAAAAAGCTCGCAGCATGAAATAGTGTCAGGGCATAATTTTCTCACTTTACCGAACGATGAATTCTCACATTACCATGTTTTCAGGTAACGAACGATGAATCTCACTTTACCGAATATTCACGGATTCGCAAAGCTGGCGCTGAAACTACATCCAGAACCCTGGCCGCCCAAAAGGGATCCCCACCACCATTATCCACCCTCCCGGCGTATCCGGCGTACCCCCTTCAGCCAAGGCGCGGCCGCCGGAGCCGACGAACGGAGGCTCCGCATAGCCACGCGCAAAGGGCTGGACTCCAACAACGTGCTCGACCTGGGCGTTTCTCAAAATTGGTCTTTTTTTGGGGCATGGTTTTGAGGGACAACCACAAGGTTACCAAGTATGTGGAGGGTTCTTGATGGTGAGAAACACTCGCATGGCCATATTGAAAGCTAGTCGTTTGCCATGGCCTACCTGTGAGTTGCTTAACTAAAATAATCCAAACATGCAACCAGGGCATTTTGAGCCCAAATGAGCCAAAGTCAAAATCAAGGGCAGAAAGTTAGCCTCGCACTGCCTGTGCGCACATGAGCCCAGCAACTCAGCAGAGTCATGAGCAACGCGTGGTCAAACAGCTCTCATGCATCCTCACCTAAGGCGGTTTTCCTTGTACCCTCGCAGGGAAATGTACGGCGAGGGGGCGCGCACGACATGCCCACGTGTGAGAATGGGGTACCTCCCTCTCAACTGCATTGCTCAAAGGCGGGGGCCTGCAAGCCACTGCAAGCTGCAGCTGCCACTTTGGCAGCCTTGAAAGCGCAGCGATCAGTCACAAGACTTAGGGCCTCCCCCGCGAATGGTCGGTGTGCTCAGTTCCCGCAACAAATTAGGGTACATTGGCATGTCCACATCAGCTCTCGAAGGACAAACCTACTCCTTCAGCTTCCCTCTAATTGGGTGGTTTGGATTGGTGGGTCGGTGGAGGAGGAACCCACAAAACACCTACAGCCTGCGCCTCTCTGTGCTTCCCTGAGGCCCCATGGCTCCAAGGCGCAAGGTCACCCAAGCAGGGCGTGGTGCAGCCTCCACCGTGCCTAAGACTGGCATAGGGGCGGAGGCACGGGCAAACACAAGACCACAGGCAAAATGGCTTCTCATCTAAGGACTCCCTGCTAGCCCCCCTCTCAGCTCGCCCTGCAAAGTTTTGTCCAGCCCTACCTGAGGGATCTGATTCCATTTTTCCCCCATCCGTCATCAACCGAAGGTTTCAACTCGCAATCTGCCCCCATCATGCTCTTAACTTCTTCAACGCCCAACCTGGGAACCAATTAGGCAACAGGGCAGTGCCTGGCGTGCGTGGAGATCCACCATCACACCTTGGGACTGCCCTGGCCCAGCTCCCAACTGCATGTTGTGTTGGCGTGATTTCACTAAAGGCAGTGACAAACTCGCGCCTCTGTTTTGTGCAGCCTGCCTCGCAGTGCGAAACAAAGCAACGATACAAACAAAATCAAAAGGGTCACCGCAGGCCAGTGAAACTCATGAATTCACTGTTGCACCTATCCGGTCCCGGGCATCTACGGGTACCTGGATCTAGCCGATTGCGAAAAAACAACTGCACATTATGATTATGTGTCATTCCATCATTTGATGAAAGGCAATGTCGGCTGGGCCTTCAAATGTTGCACTGTGGCGCGGTGCAATTCCACGCATAAACAAACAAACAAACAAACCAACCAACAAACAAACAAACAAGCAAACAATGCCATCCAACCTCCCAACCAGGACCGAGCGGCGAAGATAGCTACTCAAGCAGTGCTCGCTCATGAACTCCGCAGGCAGTGAGGACAGCGAAAGCCGGCCTTCCCACCTTACAGCTAGAGAGACAAATGCTGCCCGCGAAACTATCCACACCAAAGTCTCATGCGGCCACACATTCATGGGTAAAGGCTGGCCGAATGCACCATGATTTGCAGAATGAATTCACAGGCCTTCTGGCAAACTTCTGGCATGATCGAGTTCGAAGGTTGGCACTCAATCCAACTGGCCAAACCGTCACAGCATTGATTCAACCAGGCCATCATGGCATCACCGGGACTTTCTTTCACAGCAGGGGGGCAGATTTTTGAGGGTGGGGACCCGCACATTGCAGGAGAGCTGCTCTGCAATGTTCGCCAGCCGCGACACCACCCCAGCCACACCTGTGGAAAGGCCATCCAGCACCGTCCCAGGCGTCACCTAGGAACTGGGCCAGATGCCTGTGCCAAGTCTTTGTGGGGCTCTTGGATCTTGGATGTTGATGATGCAGCCCAGCAAATTAGTTGGAAAAAGAAGTCCGGAAAGGGTTCTTTGTTGGGTGTGCCTCTTAGGCTCTTAGGGAAGTGCACCGTTCACAATCCTCTCAAGAACCAAGCATCACATATCACATGGTCATGTGCACACATGCGCATGTGCACACGCATTTGCTAGTGAAGCCGGCCAAGGCCGCCTCTCCAGAAAAGCTCAGGTGGGCAGTACATGTTCAGGGTAGCTCTTTGGGGGTTGTTGTGCTCACCATACATCACCAAGGCTTGTGCCTCTGCTCTCTGTTTCCGTCTCGTAGTCTCTCGGAAATTCTCGGAAGTGCCAACCAGTCGCTTTCAGGGATTGGTTACAGGGATAGGTCCTTTCCCCCATGGTTCCCCAAGTGCGCAATTCTGATCTGTGTTTCCCGTCAAAAGCATCGGATGCCGACAGTGGACAACAACCTGCCTAGAGCTGCAAACTTTTCTTTTAGCTCAAAACTCTTAGCTGCCTAGGAAGACATTATGGCGAGCAAAGCACCCCCAAAACGATGACCTTCAACAGGAATTTCCTTTTGCGCATGAGTCACGATCATGTCGAACTTCATTTCGAGCACGCACCATTGCTGGGTCTGTTTTCCAAGACATTGCCGCCCCAGTCACGTGAACATAGTTGCCTGCGTCCCCAGTCAGTCTCTCCTGTGGAAGCCGTGCCAGCAACGTCTGCTCCACACATCGCCAAAGCTGACCTTGCCTGCCATGGGCGGCAAAGCCGTTGCTCGGCTGCTTCGCTTTGGCTTTTTCAATGCAAGCAGCTTTGCGGACTCAAGAGCCCTAACACACACCCAGACTGTCTAGCAGTCTCTGCAGGGTAGGTTTCTCTGCTCAATGTTGCAATGGCTAAGCAACAAAATACCGTTCAGTGTCAACACTAGTGACCCCAACTGTTGCAGGCAGCCTCCCAAAGAAACGGAAAGACACTGGGAGTCTCGGAAATGGTCCCTGGTGCCTGGGTTTGAGGGTCCCCGCCGTGTTTGCTTAGGGATCTTGAGAAACCGCCCCAACGGAGGTCTCTCGTTTGGGGCCAAACCTTGGCGGCCAAGAGAACCTTCCGGGGCATTTCTCGCTGCCGACTTGGAGCAAATTGGCTTTTGCTGCGCAGCTCTGCCGAGACTTGCCTATCAACAAGGTCCACGCCAAGTACGCAGGGCACAGCCAGGGCACAACATGGAAGTTTGACCGAATCATGCCCACACCGAGCCCAAATGAGGCAACAAATCCACAGATGTTGCCATTTTGAAGCTAAATGCGGAGGAACCATCCAAAGCGGAATGCTCGGGAACTTTTCACACATTTAATGTGCTCGTGGCTGGCTTGCATCCTGAAACATTTCAAAGCTAACCATCCACGAAGCAATCCAAAACACAGCATCTTTGGTCTCACAAGCAGGGTGCATTGGCTCATAGCCCGATGGACCTTTGTCAAATGAAGGATCATGCACAATGGCGTGCCATCTCGACAATAGCCCGTGACTGCACAATCATGCAACAAGGTTTGCACGATATGGGGCCTGCTGGAATCGACGGCATCTTCAGGGTTGAAAGGAACCTCAGCAAGGCATGCAAAGCAGTCTATCCCTGAAAGGTATCAGTATCAAAGCATGCTGACAAATTCAACGTGTCAAATCAGCCTTAGAACCGTGATCATCCAACTTCGACTTTGCTATGGGCCACTAGTCTGGTTGAATTACAGGATCTGCAGATCCTTGTAAACATTGCAAAGCGCCACGGCAAACTTGTGCTTTGTTCTGCTTCCCCGAAAGTGTGCCGGCCCAGCAGCATGCGGAACCAGGTCCAGAGTGTTTGCGAATCTCACGACGCGCAGTACGCCCGTCGCCAAGCACTTCTCGTTGAAGTAGTCCCTGAAAGACTCCTCAAGCTGATCAAAGCTTTGCCGGCTGCCTTCGTCTCTTGGTCAGGCTGAACCCCAAAGGTCAAGTAGCACAACGGACAAACAAAACAGCCTGCATCCGCGCGGATGCCGTCATGCAGGTCTAGAAAAATAAACCCGTTTGCTTAGTGATTGCCCCAGTCGAACTATCCGGTTGCGCCTTTTTGCAGGCACGCCATTTTTTGAGGTGGCTTGAAGAAAAACGGATTGGAAGCGCAGCATTTTGAGGGTTGCCCTTTCGAGGCAACCTCAATACAATTTGTCGCCAAGTCCGAGTTGGAGAAACGACCCGGCCCCTCCAGCTGCAGAAGCTGATTCTGCTGGCTTCCGGGCCCAGCGGCTCCCACCCATCAAGCCCAAGAGTCGTTCCCCAGCCGGGGGCTGCCGAAAGTGATCAACTCCTGAGCTGAGAAAGCATAGCTGCTGTGAAGATTCGTGAAAGGAAACGTGCCGCGTGTCTGCGAAAAAGGCACCTCTCTTGCATCGTGCCGGCTTCATGATGGTCATCCCCCAAGGACCCCCAAGCGTGAAAGCAAGCCTTTGCAGCAACTGGCAGTGTCATTGTATACATTTGGGCGATGGCAAGACATCCATGCATCCAAGCGTCGATCCGGGTGAAACCTTTGCAGCACAAGTCAAGCGCTGCCAGCGTTGCAAGGGCACCGCCGAGAGAATAGCCTTGGCGGTTGCGCAAGGTGCACGCAGAGCTGTCTACTTCAGCCTTGCCAGTAGACTCTTCACCTTTGCACGAAGCCCTAGAACCTTAGAAGGGTTCCCTAGATTTGGCGCTGGGAACAATAACAGGCTCGCACAAATCCAAGCTCATCTTGAACTGGGCGAGGATTATAACCACTCAAGAGGAAATCTAGCCAGGAGTCCTGCTAAACAAGCCGTACCGCACATGGGCGCTGCCTGCAATAGGGGGGCAACCCCCGCACGATGGACACACCGGGCTGTGTTTTTTGGGCTTGGATCGTCTCTTAAGCGTCCATGGCACGGACGCCACCTACTTCTTGTGGTTGGCTTCATTCAGGCCCCTTGCATCATCCAGGCAACCCATGATGGACACCGTGGCGGAAGCCAGCTGCCCAAGCCGCTGTGCCACGCCAAGGTAACTGCTCTGGAAGCCCATGTGCACGTGGCCTGCCAGTCAGTTACTCAGGTTCTGTGGTTGTCGGCCCCCGGCACCTTCACCAAAAGGAAACCAAACCATTCAAGGACTTCTGGAGGTCGCCCCCCCATCTGTAGGCATGAAGATTCCAAGTGGGACAAAAGGCTAGCACTTGCCCTGCCGCATGGGACGCTCAAGGCCCTGACGTCAGCAAAGTGTGCGCAAGCTGGGTGGCCAGCAATCAAGCAAGCCTGCAACAACCTGTAAAATTTACGACCAAAAAAAGTGGTGTGGAATGCGTTCTGGAACCCTCTGGTGTTGCTCCTGGCGCATTGTTTCCCTTCTACTTCTGCCAGATTCATGCCAACCTTAGTTCCTGTGCGTCAGCCGATTTGACTAGGCCTGCCATTATTTGGACAATGCCACGCGCGTTGGCAGCAAAGTCATGACAAAGGATGCTGAACGATGCAAAATGCGGCACTGCTTCTCACAGATCCAGCACCAACCGCTATCCGAATCCTAGTCATGACCCGCCCAATACCTGCTGCGATTCACTGATTGAAATCTGTCCAGCCGCTTCGCAACATATGATATGACTTTTTGGATGGTGCCCGGCTTGGGTTGCTAAAAAGGAAGCCAAACAAACGCATAGCACAAACTCGTACGTATTGCGGAGATGGCCCCCGCGAGTCCCACGCGCCTCTTGCCTCATGGCTTATGCGGCCATCCTTGGCGACGGTGGGCTACGGGATGCTTAGCAGCCATCAAAACCCGAACCCCTGCGAGTCATGACCCGTGCAGCTTGGTGCACGGCAATCATTTAGTTTTGAAGGCGTGGAACCCATGTGTTTTTGCGGATCTGCGTATCCTTTGTGAGAGAAGCCACACCAAGCCCGTGCGCTGCAACAAAGCGAGCAAAAAGGTAGTGGCAACATCTTTGAGGCGACTCTGTGTCACGTTGCAGCCAAAATGATGTCTGCAGCCTGGCAGCCAGAGGTTGCAATTGAATTCGAGCATTGGTGTGTAGCCAGCACTCTGCAAAAGCCTGGCCGGAAGTTTGGCGGGATGCCTGACGATGGCTTTTGTGAACTGTCACCGGCCTAATCCACTGCTTTCGTAAATGACCACAAGGCCCAGCAAAGAACACATCTCGATCATCCTGACACGCCGCCCTGAGGCAGATTTACTTTTCCACTTTACACCACTGACGTAACCAATCCTTTCCCTGCCAACCACGGTGGTGGGTGATGAGAAGGGAAGGATGTTGGCACCCTCTTCTGACACGTACGAGCGTGCCTGCGGACGGCGCTGGAAATCTGCCTCCGAGCCCAAGAAATACACCTGACGCTGTGAAGTGAACGGCTGGGACTTGTGGCACGGACGCTACGCGATAACTCCGCAATGTGAAGAAATAACATTGCTAAAAGCATTCGGAGTGGATTGCCAAAGACGTATGATCTTGCTACTTACCACTTTCCAGGAACTCAGGGAGTGAGAATTTCAGGGGCGTCCAAAAGCTGAGCAAAGCTGCATCCCCATCCCACAAGAACAATGGTGGATGAACACAGCCAAGCCCGCACCACCCATCTAATGCCACCACTGCAAAAGGTCATGAGTAATGAGCGCTTGTCATCCTGAATGTGCCCTTGCACAGACTCTTGAACATGTGGTTCACCAAGTGAAAGTCAAGTCAAGAAAGGCAATCATATAAAGCTTACGGATCGGGCAAGCCAGGCACGTGGCTGGTTGGGACCCTGGTCAAATTCACAGCGTCCCCGAAATGTGCATACAACAATGGCTTGCCTGAGTCACTGGAGCGTTCGACATGTGAGGTTCCCTCATCCAAATCCGTAATCCATAGTGGGGCAACACTACGACAAAGGTAAACCATCATCTGGCACAAGAACCAAGGAGAGGCGTTGACAAACCCAGTTGTATGATCTTCGAGACGTCATATGGGAGCTCAATCAAGGCTGCCAAAGTACAAGGTGCCGTTGTCCCTTTCTCCCCCACCCCTTAAATTAAAACCACCCAAAAATCCCCCCCCCCCACTAAGAAAACCACGCACACACACACACACAGCCAACACAGCCAGCAACCATGGGGGCCGCGCCTCGCAGCGCTGGGAGCTGCAGCGAAGGAAGCACATGGCACTGCCGGAGCCGAAGCACTCCAGGCCCTCGGCTCCGAGAGAATGCCACCTCTTGGCTTGCGAGGTGAGTGGTGGAGGGTGGGTGGTGGGGCTGTTCTACGTGGGAAAAATCAAAAAGAAAACATTGGGTGTCCTTTTGACGTCCTTTTAACAGTGTTCCCTTCATTAAAGGTTAATTCAAAATCACCTGCTTTAGAAGGGGATCCTCT